>JACEIK010005280.1:0-19226 GCA_018107945.1 Datura stramonium
CAAAGTGTTTGTATCTTGGGCATCCTTCACAGATCTCCACAAGCATATTTCATTGAAGGTAAGCATCTCCTCATCCATGCTAAAAAGGTCAAAATTTTGTTAGTAATATGTTGTTCCACCCATTTTATTTGAGTTTTGTTTTTGTTTTCTCATTCTATGTGTATGGGTGTTTCTTTGCTATGTTGACTCATATGTGGGTATATTCTGCACACCTGAGTGGGTTGCCTAATGATGGATTGATTGACACCTCTCTTAAGGGTACCCTTGTCTTTTGTCACTTAAGTATGATTATAATCAGGTGGTTGTCAGATAAAGGTGATGTGGAGGATTTTTAGATGCAATTTCGCAGCGCGCGAATCACTAGTGGTGGTTCGCCGATGAGATGCTCCTCTGCCCAGTGTTTGACCCTCTTCTGAGTCAACCGTCGATTCGTCAGCGACTCTCCGATGACACATAAAGCACTCACTAAGTTCCCTCTACTTCTTTATCTTTGAGCTAAATATTATTGTCCACTACTAACATACTCTTGCAACATTATGTCTACCAATCATCATTCTCATACAGGCCAAGCATCAGTGCCCATAAATACCCCTCAAGAGAGATTTGGGCTAAAAGGCATGGAAGATTTTTATAGAACATTCAAAGAAAAATGCTTCATCCATGCAAAAGCTAAATTTGATGTGGAATCATTCAAAACTGTATGCCCAGACATATATCACCAGATTGGGATGCGTGATTGGGGCCCATTTACCATACCACTCGATCCATACTTCCCGAAGCTAGTGTGGGATTCTATGCATTATATAGAGCATGGAACAAATAATGAAGCTGGATGATCGCACTGAAGCATTCCCACGCCTGACATCAGTTTGGGTGCGAGGGTAGGAGGTGCAAGTAACACCTGAAGCAATAAATTCATTGTATTGGGAAGAACCAATCTCATCGCATCTAATCCTTCGTCAGAAGATAGAAGACAAGGCGAACCAATTCCAATGGGTGGCTCGTGTAATTGCACTAGGTAAACCACAATGGGCTGTGTCTAAGGGCCTAATTCATAGGCGTGATTTAAAGTTTGATGCGCGCATGTGGTTATATTTGGTATGTTCTAGGTTTATGCCCTCTTGGAATACATCATAGGTGCCTATTGAAGTGGTGATTCTTTTTGCATTTATAATGAAGCATGTGAACATTAATGTGGGAGAGATTACTGTTGATCAATTCAGGCGAAAAGCCAAACAACAACCCACAACATTGCCCTTTCCTTCCTTGGTAAGTAGGTTGTGTTTGAGGGTTGAGTGTCCTTTGTGGCACTCATTGGATAATACTATACAAGTCCATGGAGTGATTACTTTGGACACCAAGACAAACAAAGAGTCCCCAATGATAAAGCGGGAAAGGTATGTAGGGCACATGACTCCACCATCACCCGTGGCATCTTCTCACATAGCTAAAGCCCCAGCTAACGCAAGAGCATCCCAAATTTCTCCGCCCCCGGATTTACTTAATATTGCTCAAATGGAAAAGATGCATGAGAATCAGCTTGTACGATTAGCCAAGGATATCCCGTCCATAATCCAAAGTTCCCTTAAGAAAGCCTTGCAGTCTGCTAGGGATAAGTTGACACACTTATGCTCGAAAGTGGATGTTCTTGAAAGTGAAGTGACGATACTGCAGCAGGAGGTGACCACATTTACTGCACACACCGACCAATCAATGCCCTGTGACCCTGAGGTCGTTCCACCACAAGTCGAAGCACCCATAAGTCCCCCAGATGATTGTTGGGTGGGCTACCACAATAATGCGAATATTATGTCTGAGGAGGAAGAACTCCACCATAGCCCACCTCCTCCGCCTCAAATGCATTTGGTGTATGATGTTGATCCTTCGTGGGCCCGGGGGGAGTGGAAACAACATCTTATCATGAGCTGCAGACCCTCCCGGATAGATGGGTCACACCAGGCCCTAGTCTACCTGTTACACTCCCACTAGATCCCATGCAACCTACAACAGAAGACACAACTTCTTGGGTTGTTGATGTTGTCACTTATACTCGGAAGCCAAGACCCAATTGCTGATATGATCAGGAAATCTCTTTTACCTTCTTGTCCTTCTTGTAGGTTCCATTGGGGGCAACGTCTGATTTATGTTTGGGGGAGGGATTGATTATTGTCCTTGGGGAATTAAATGTTTATTATGACTTCATAATTTGTGAATTGTGTGTTGATAATTTTTTAATTAGGTTACTTTTTCTCCATTGTAAATAGAGTAGTGTAGAAATTAAAAATCCTAGGGTTTTCTTTATATCACAGTAAGCGGGTTGGTTTTTTCCGATGATGGATTGAGTGGCGACATTCTTAAGGGAAACACCATGTCACTTTGAGTTTGTTGTGAAGTAGTTTTAAGAGGCATCAACTAAATTTTTTTCTTGTTAGTGGAATAAAAATGTGAAAACAAGGGCATGAAAATGAAGATAATGAGAAAGTGTGACACCTTAGCATAGTAATCTTGGTCATACGTTGTAATATTCCCTGCTTGACTTATGATGTTGCCTGCTTGATGTCCTAATGTGATGTTTTGTGTTGGAAAATGACTCTTGTAGATCCTTTAGGGTGATTCTTTGTGTGGCGAGGATGTTTTTGTTAATCTTGTGCATTACATCTTGCCTACAACTTGCCTTAAATGTGATTCAAGGTGAAATCCTAGATGTAGTTGCACCAAGGAAATGAGTTTAGGCCCTCAGTTATCGAGCCACTTCAACCATACGCCCTCCATGATCATTAATCCTTGTGAGCCAATTTTGAGTCTTAAAACCTTTCTTTGTCAACCACATTACAAGCCTTAAGACCATTATTAATACCTATTTTGGCCCCATTCTCCCTAAATGCTAAGGAAAAAACAAGTGTTGAAGCAAGGCTTAATGCCTAAAAAGAAAGGAATGAGAAAAGGCAAATGTGAAAAATGAGGCAAGAGCCTAAGTTTGGGGGTATGCAAAACAAAGGTGAAAGACAAGAATTATAGTGTAAAAGGAACATCACCTTTAGTCAAAAGTGAACACAAAGATGAATCCAACAAGAAAAAGACTAATTGTGTGAATTGGTGTCCCTCTTGAGGTAATAAGGCGTGTGGTAGAAGCTAAAGAGGGGTTATAAGGGGATTATTAAAGAAATGAAAGGCATTAACAAGAAAAGAAAGAAAAAGGAGGTTGAGTGAGCAAAAGTGTTGTAAGGCATGGCATGAAAAGCATTAGGGAGTATCTAATCACTACTTCTAGATGTTCATCCTACACTGACCTTAAGCCTACAACCTGCAAGTCCAAAATGATTCTAGGTGCAGCTACTCTACATTAGTGGCGAATTACATGCAGGGCAAGCCTATGGGTCAAGTGTGTGCATGAAGATATCTTTTGAGAGAGTGAGTGTGAGCTTCTCTTCCAATTGATCCCTGATATGCATTAAAGTCATCAAAAAGTCAAGAGAATAGGGATTCTTATATTTGGTGAGTGGCATCATTCCTTTTAGGGGTGCAACAACATTTAGAGTTCATATGGGTATATAACAAGGAGTGCAAACTCTAAGGCAAGCTTTGAATTTTCAGAGATTACAACTTGAGATGCTACTTGTGTTACTTTGTTGAGAATTGTCCTTGTGTGGTTAATGATTCCTTTCAAAAAACTTTACTTGATATAAAGTTGTTAACTTCTTGAAACACCTTCAGTGTTTTGGTCTTTTGGGGATATTTCTTTCTCTTTTCGGTGAGCATTATGAGCATTTTTGGATTGTCATAGTCTAGGTGGTCGGAGAAGTTTAATTGTGAAGAAATGTGACCTTTTCCTCAATAGTTGAAGAATTGCATTACTTGAGGACAAGCAATGATTCAAGTTTGGGGGTTTGATGAGTTGGTAATTTCCCAACTTATTAGACTCTAAAGTTTGAGTTTATGCTTAGTTCTCGAGTTGATTATTTGGATTTTATGCCCGTTTTGCTTTTATTGTGTGCAGGTGCATAAGTTTGAAGAAAAGAGCTAAAATAGGGGTAAAATGGAGGAAATGAGCAGAAATGGCGAAAGGCAGGTGTTAACCGGCAAAACTCCAATTAAAAATATGAAGGTCACTACATACTTAGAGGAATGCCACCGGCGGTTCACGAGTCACCTGTGGCAGGACGCCGGTTCAGTCGCCGAATGACACTCAGAAAAGTTTGGAATTGGCATTTAAGGTCTGGCAATTCACGGATTGGCATTGGCGAAACGCCGGGTGAACCGCCGAAGTTCACTGACAATGACTGAAGAAGAAGAGAAAATAGCCGACGGTTCACGGATTTCATCGGCGAATCGCTGGTGCTTTCGCCGATTCCAGAGCGATGCTATTAAGGATAAAATTATCCATTGCTGAAAAAGGAAGGACCCTACTTTTCAGGGTATAAATAGAAAGAGAAATACATTGTAGAAAAAAGAAGAAAAAGAGGGAGAAGATAGAGAGATTGAGAGATAAGCCAAGTACACATCACATCATCTTTCCTTTTTAGCTGAAGACCATTTTTAAGCTGAGAAAGGGGGATTTTGATTGAAAGTTGTAAAAGATACTCTGCTCTCTTTTCTTATTTGGTATTATTTAGTATCAGCTGTAGTTGAAGGATAATTGTGCTTTTCATTTGTCTACTCTTCTTATTAAATTCAATGATGCTTTTGATGATTGTGTTTTTGAATTTCTTAACTATGAGTAGCTAAAATTATTAACTAGAGGTGTGTGATGATGAATGCTTAATTGGATTAAGTATTGCTAGAGTTAACTTCATAATGTTCAATTAAGTGTAAATCTGTTAGATTCCTTTCAATCTATTAATGAAGATTCATTGATGATGATATGGGTCTATCTATACTTGCTTAATTATTGCTCGAGAGAGAATAATTAAGTATTGGAAGGAAATCTAGTAGTAGGTATGGATGTAAGGTTGTAAAATTAAGCTAGTAATAGCTGAAATTACTTCCTCCTTCCTGATTAGCAACTAATAGCTAGGAATAGTGAAGTTGCTGAACCAAATCAATTTGGGTGTGTTAAATTGCAGCTAGAGTTGGAGAAAATTCTAGTTAGGGGTAGTCAATAGGCTGGGAAGCTGAGGCTACCTATTTCCTGAGATTATTTACATTTATTGATCTTATCAAGTTAACCTGGTCCATTCCAATCTAATTAGTATTTCATCTACACCACACCTCTAGTATTTTACAAATATTGTCTACAACTTAGTTGATCGTTCTAGTTTGAATTCACTAAAGAAATTTGTGTAATTCTCTACAAATTTTATTCCCCCCATTTCCTTATTTTATGTTAAATTTATATGGTGCAAGCTAAAATCAGCTTCTCAATCGCCACTTGAATTCATCACTCCCTAGTCCTCATGGGATTCGACCCCGGCACTCGTCGGGTTACTTGTTTTGATACAACGATCGTGTATATTCTTTGATTTAAGAATATATTTTGGACGTTATCATTCATGCATATGAGAAGCTTTATTTCAAAACATACCACAAGCTAAAATATTAAATTCAGGATACTTCACTTCAAACCATGTGGTAAGCTTATTTCGGGAAAATCACCCATTAGAATCAACATGTGGGCATTGCCCGAAGCGTTATCATTCTTAGAAATAAGCAATTCTCATTGAAAACATAGTTATAGACATGGTTAGCTTCCATTCATGCTTTTCATCATAATCTGTCATCATTATCACATTTACTTCATAAATCTTACTTTTCATGATGAAATCATCAATGGGCTTCAACATTCATGAAAGATAGAAACATAATTTTGATTGAAACCATTATGAAATCAGCCCATGCTTCAAAATTCGATAATAAAATCATAATCAACTCATACCCATGTAAAGAAATTGAATATTCATGCATTCGGGTAATCCCTATACTTGATCATAGAAGATTTTCATAAATCAATAGAAATTGGGCATGGGTGTGGAAGGAAACACCCCCTCATAACCCTACATACCAAGAAGGGATGAGTTCTATCACTTCTCTGATTTTCCAAGATGAGATTCCAATAGAAACCTTGAAGACTCGCTCTAAATCACCTCTTCAACCTCTCAACTTTGTATGCATGGAATGAAATAACCTGGAATAGGTTTTCCCCTCTTAAAACCCTTCAAAACGAGCCGTAAACGACGTAGTATAGGTATTAGGAACTTAGGAATTATGAAAATACCCTTATTGAATTCGCGGGAAAATACTGCCAGGTGGTCCTAACGGACGACCTGACGGATCGTGGTCCTAACGGACGATCTGATGGTCACTTCCTCAATTACTTCTCATTACACAGAAATCACCCCGCGGATTACACCACGACTCGTTACCTCACCCAACAAGTCATGGTCAGCTTTCGTTAGGTACAATGTCTTGCCTTCTTCTATTTTCCTTCTCCCTTACCCTACGACTGACCTAATGATTCATGGTGTCTTACCACGAGTCATTCCAACACCCGTGGGGACCCCGTTTCCTCCAAACATCCCAACACTTTCCTAGTCACCCCACGAGTCACCTGACAACTCATGTGCTACCCTCACGAGTCGTCCTACGACTCGTTCTGTGCCTGCAACACCAGTTTTACATTTTTCCTGTTTTGACTCCCGGGTCTGATCCTTGGATTCCCGGGATATTACAATATCTCCCCCTTGTGAACATTCGTCCTCAAATGTTAGAAACACACAGAAAACTCAGAAACATGTAATCATCATGTGCAAATACTGATCATTTAAACCGAAAATTGGCGGAATGACTACCTACGAAAAGAACTACATAGCTGAACTGAATTCAGAACTCACCCACATCTATCCTAACATAAAACAAACTTGCGCACATGAACTGAACATGGAAACTAATTAGAGAATTAGGGAAAAAACTGATACCTCAAACTGAGATTGAGTCGGTAGGGAACATGTGAGGGTATTTAGCCATCATATCCACTTCGGCTTCCCACGTAGCTCCCTCAACATGATGATTTCTCCATAAGACTTTAACTGAAGCTACTTCTTTGTTCCTTAGACTCCGAACCTTACGATCCAATATTTACATAGGAACTTCTTCATAGCTGAGGCTGTCTTTTACACCGATGTTGTCCACCGGGACTACTAGAGCTGGATCTCCTAAACATTTCTTCAAAAGAGATACAAGAAATAGGGGATGCACGAAAGATAACTCTGAGGTCAGGTCCAACTCATACGCTACCCTCCCAACCCTTCTAATAATCCGGTAAGGACCAACATAGCGGGGGCTAAGTTTTCCTTTCTTTCCAAACCGCATGACTCCCTTCATGGGAGAGACCTTCAGAAATACCCAATCGTCTACTTCAAACTCCAAATCTCTGCTCCTCACATCAGCATATGACTTTTGACGACTCTGAGCGGTTTTCATCCTTTCCCTTATCAACTGAACCTTCACCATAGCCTCATGAACTGAATTTGGCCCTAACATAGCTGCCTCACCAACCTCAAACCATCCGATGGGAGATCTACATCTCCGCCCATAGAGAGCCTCGAATGGTGCCATCTGGATGCTAGAGTGATAATTGTTGTTATAAGAAAACTCGATCAGAGACAAATGATCATCCCAACTACCCTTAAAGTCCAGCACACATGCTCTCAACAAGTCCTCGAGAGTTTGGATTGTTCGTTCTGCCAGGCCATCTATTTGCGGATGAAAGGCTGTACTGAGCTTAATCTGAGTCCCAAGCCCCTTATGAAAAGACCGCAAAACTGTGAGGTAAACTGAGTACCTCGGTCTGAGATAATAAACAAGGGTACTCCATGTAATCGCACCAACTCCTGGATATACAGTTTGGCGTAATCATCCGCTGAATCTGTAGTTTGGACCGGTAGAAAGTGTGCAGCCTTGGTCAACTTATCTACCACCACCAAATAGAATCATAGTGTCGACGAGTATGAGGTAATCCTGTTATGAAATCCATGTTGATCTCTTCCAACTTCCAAGTAGGAATGCTAATATCCTAAAGTACTCCTCCCGGCCTTTGATGTTCAAGCTTTACTTGTTGGCAATTCGGACACTTGGCTACGAACTCTGCAATATACTTATTCATGCCATCCCACCAACAGATTTCTCGCAAAATGCGATACATCTTCGTGGATCCCGGATGAATAGAATATCTGGTACCATGTGCCTCATGCAATATCCGGACCTTCACAC
This sequence comes from Datura stramonium, assembly GCA_018107945.1. Taxonomy (NCBI): domain Eukaryota; kingdom Viridiplantae; phylum Streptophyta; class Magnoliopsida; order Solanales; family Solanaceae; genus Datura; species Datura stramonium. The sequence continues at coordinate 8,206 of JACEIK010005280.1, forward strand.
CATCAACATCTGGAACACACAGGCGACCCTGGTACCGAAGCACACCATCTCCCCCTTGGGAGAAAACCTCCATCATTTGACTCCGCACAACTTCCTTTAATTTCCTCAAAATCGAGTCCTCATCTTGCCTAGATTTCACATCAACCACCAAGGACGATTCTGATCCATTCTAAACACCACCACTACCGTTAGTTGAGTCGACCAATCTCACTCCCAACCTTGCAAGTCGATGGACATCTCTTGCCAGCTCTTTCCTTCCTTCCTGCACGTGGGTCACACTCTTCATAGAGAGCCTACTAAGTGCGTCCGACACTACATTAGCCTTACCCGTATGGTAAAGAACACTCATATCATACTCCTTAAGTAGCTCTAACAAAATCCTTTGCCGTAGATTAAGATCCTTCTGCGTAAACACATATTGTAGACTCTTGTGATCCATAAATACATCCACGTAAACCCTATATAAATAATGTCGCCATATCTTCAAGGCGAATATTACTGCTACCAACTCTAGATCATGGGTTGGGTAATTTTTCTCATGGATCTTTAACTGTCTGGAGGCATATGCTATTACCTTTCCCCACTGCATCAATACACACCCGAGCCCGATTCTTGAAGCATTGCAATACACCACAAACTGTCCGTACCCTCAGGTAGTGTCAACACTGGCGCGGTAGTTGAGTCGGGTCTTCAATTCCTGAAATCTCTTCTCACAAGCCTCCGACCATTAAAACTTTACCTTTTTCTGAGTCAGCTTGGTCAAAGGTGCTGCGATAGAGGAGAAAACCTCAACAAACCTCCGATAGTAGCCAGCTAAACCCAAGAAACTCCGAATGTCCGAAGGATTCACCGGTCTAGGCCAATTTTTCACTGCCTCGATTTTCTGAGAATCTACCTTTATGCCCTCACTCGATACCACATGGACCAAAAATGCTACAGAGTCCAACCAAAACTCACACTTGCTGAAATTTTCATACAACTGACAATCCTTAAGGGTCTAAGCACTACTCTCAAGTGAGCGGCATGCTCCTCCTCGCTCCGAGAGTATATAACGATGTTATCATTGAACACAATCACGAACATTTGCAAATATTCCTTGAACACCCTATTCATTATATCCATAAAAGCTGCAGGGGCATTGGTTAGTCCAAAAGATATAACAACAAATTCATAGTGACCATATCGAGTCCTGAAAGCGGTTTCGGGATGTCACCCTCTTGAACCCTGAGCTGGTGATATTCGTATCTGAGATCAATCTTAGAGAAACACCTGGCACCCTGAAGCTGATCAAACAAATCATCGATCCTAGGTAAGGGATACTTGTTCTGAATGGTGACCTTGTTCAATTATCGATAGTCAATGCACATCCAAAGCGAACCATCCTTCTCTCGAACAAATAAAACTAGTGCACCCCATGGGGACTTACTCGGCCTAATAAAGCCCTTATCCAACAGATCCTTCAACTAATCCTTCAACTCTTTTAGCTCAGCTGGAGCCATTTTATAGGGAGGAATAGATATAGGCTGTGTGTCGGGAAGGATGTCAATACCGAAATCGATCTCCCTCTTGGGAGGAACACCTGGCAAATCATCAGGAAAGACCTCTGGATACTCACGTACAACTGGTACTGACTAGAATTCGGGGTTTTGGACTCGACATCCTTAACCCTAACTAGATGGTACATGCAACCCTTAGAAATCATCTTCCTGACCTTAAGGTAGGAAATGAATCGACCTACAGGCACAACTAAACTACCCTTCAATTCTAAGACTTGCTCAATCGGAAATATGAACTCTATTGTACAGGTTCTACAATTAACTGAAGCATAGCATGTGAATAGCCAATCCATGTCGAGAATAACATCAAAATCGGTCATGGCTAACTCTAAATAGTCTGTTGAGGTGACCCTATGAAGGACTGAGACTGGGAAACCTCTATACACCCGTTTAGCTATAACTTAGTCACCTACTAGAGTGGAAACTTAGAAGGGTTCAAACAAGACATTGGGATTGAATCCGAAGCTACTGGCCACATAAGGTGTTACAAAAGACAAGGTAGCCCTCAGATCAAGCAAAGCATATACATCAACATGGAAAAGTCTTAACATACCAGTGACCACATCCGGGGAGACCTCCTACTCCTGACGGGAAGCTAAAGCATAAAATCTGTTCTAGCGCTGACCACCAGCTATGCTAGTAGATTCCCCCTAATGTTCTGAGCGTGCGAGAGGGGTTGCTGAGCTAGAAGCTGGGCCTCGGCCCTCAACCTGATCCATTCTCACAACTGGACAATCTCTAAGCATGTGTTTGGGCTTCCCACATCCAAAACAAGCTCCTGAACCTGCCAAACACTAGCTTGTGTGCCCTCGACCACACCAGCGACAAGCTGGGATGCTGGAATCTACGGGTCTACTACTATGACCCCTCGAGACTGATGCCAACTGTTCACGCCCCAATGCACGCAAGTGCACGTGGTCGTACAAGTAATATAGTGGCTCTTTCAAGCCAGATATCGAACCCACAAGGACTGTAACTTAGCGGTAAACCTTTTACTTTAGTAGTCACAATTTCTTTATGCAAGTATATGAATAACACACCGAATTAAAAGTTNTAAGCCTAAAATTCAGCAATTTAGAGTTCAACATCACTACCTATGTGATCCGCTTAGAGTTAACCATTTGCTTGTCCAAATGCATGTTCCATGAAGTCTAACATCAAATGATTTAGCCCAATAATTATGGGTTATTGTCTATTTCCTAACGCGTCTAACTTCCCTTAAGATGGTCGTCATCCATCCATCATAGGGACAAGTCTCTACCTATGACTTCGGTTCAAAGGGACTATCCTCGGGAAAAGCACTGAAAACAAAAACCGAGAAACCCAAAAAAAATTAAGAATAAAAAATAAAAATAAAAATAACAAAAAAATAAAAAAATAAAACCTTCACAAACACAGCAAAGTGCCCTGGGACAGAGCTTACTAGCTATTACAAACCAATTTTTCATGTCACATTCATCAAACCACACAAGTAAACAAACATAGTACTACTAATCAGATTATACATGCCACAGTCATTACTCACACAGATAAACAAACAAAAGATAACCTCCACCCCACACTTAATCTGAACACTGTCCGCAGTGTTCGCACAAATCAATTGAAGAACAATGTTAGGGTGGTAAAAACTCCCTGATCAATCAATGGGTTCAATTTCTTCATCTAGTGCCAATGCCTCGTCACCGAGGTCTGAGTCATCTCCTTCATCTTCATTTGACTCAATGTCTGAGTCATCACGACGCCTCTCCTCATCGATGGGTACATCATCGTCCGCCGGCTCTACAAATTCTGGGCCAATCCTGCACATGGCTCGAGCATGCTCATTCATTGGGTAATCCATGTCCACCTGCGACAACTCATCCTCTGTTGTGGGCCGTCCACCTATACGCAGTTGTAGCATCTGCAGTCCAAACATCCTGGCAGCATAGCAATCATCACGAGCGTGTCACTCTGCTAATGTGAGCACAGGGCCATATGTGGTGTCTGGTGCTTTAGTCTTAGTCACGTCCAAAGCACGGCCGTCGAACCGTGGTCTGTAGTCTAGATCCTCTTCTTCAATGTCATGGCTTCTGAGGTACGTAGTGAGTAGACCACCAAACCCATACCTGTGCCCCTAATGCAGTCTAGCCTTTTTCATGGTTGATATGATCACTGCCCCGACAATAATCTCCATGCCTTTCATCAAGGAATATACCAGACAAACTCTATCGCGAGTGACATCAGTCATGTATACCCTAGGAATGAGGCAAGTGCAAACAATCTTCAACCGTACTCCTGCTTCCCTGTTCATCTGTGAATAGGGCAATGTTTGGTGGTACCCTTTCTCCTTGTGACGCCTCCACCTGGCTGATGATCTTTGTCCACATAAGGTGTGTAGGATATCAGCATAGGGTGGTGTGATGTTCAACTGGTGGAGAGGATGTGGGTCTGTGTCAGGTGTCCCAAAGATGGCATTTAAATGATGAGCTTCCAAGGTAACCACCTGCCCCCAGATCTTGATGGTGTGGCTGCGTAGAGTAGGATGCCAATTTGCGTAGAATTCCCGCACCATGTGTAAATTACACTCTTTGGGTGCATCAAAGATGAAGTCCATACCCAAGGCGTGTATCTTGTGCGGTATCCAGGGGAATTCTTATGCCAAATGGTCCCGCTCAATTTTCTCTTCGGGAAAGTATTTTGACTCCTTATGCTTTCCATACCACTTTTTACCTTCCTCCACCACCCATCTAGTGCCGAAGTGTCTTCTTTGGCCCCTGGGAACTGGTGGGGCTGCTGGAACAACTGAACCCATTCTGTACCTTTTTCTGCCAGTGCCAGAAGTTGAGACACCTTTGCCCTTATCTTGTCGCGCCGACATTGTTCCTATTCATCCAAAATCATACATTCACATTATCAGTAATAAACATGGCTAGCCAATACTAAGGCCGGGCTTCAGTTGATTACCCCACACTTAGTTGCTAGCGTGGTTTCACGAGTCATAGTCAGTCGGGTACTCAGACTTCCCCTTCTTTACACTCCCATGACTTGCTACTTCCCAAAATTAATCCAAATCATTACTTGGACAAGATAAAGCAAACACAACATTATACAGCATCTTCCAAGAGGGCGCATTACATCAGAAAAATTAGATGGAGAAATTTTCTTGTACTACTCAGACTTCGTACACTAAAATTCTCATGTTCTTTAGTCTAGCAATTCATGAAGTTGATATTGCTTGACTTAGCCTTAAAGCAATTGAAAACTTACACTGATGGACACTAGCCTTTTGGATTTTACATGTTCACATTTATAGACACCATCATATCAAACACTTCATACTCAATTTCTATTTCCAATTCTAAGAATACAAGAATTAATGGCCCAATTTCTGATTTTTCCTATCTTTTTCCTCTTCTTTGAGTCATCAACCAGCCCCAACATGTAGATAACTTATGAAATGCAAAAAAATCATCATGTCATCATCAAGTGTACAAAGCAATTACTATCCTAACTGCATTATTTCCCCATACAAACTTGATTCAATCAAGTTCCCATGACTTAAGGGGGAATTTTGACTTACCATGTGTTCATGCTAAGAATTTTTCATAAAAATGGAAGAAGAACACTCCAACATACCTGTTACTCTTAGTTGTGAAGAAGAAAGGAGGATTTGGTGATGCTCCGGCGTAGCACGCTCAAGAGGGAAGGGGGAATGGGGGTTTTGTCGCGGAGGTGTGGGAAAAAATGAGGGCAAGATACAGAATTTGGGGTTAAAAGGGAGGGGTTTCGGCCGGGTCGACCCGGATTTTTAAGTGAACCCGTCGGTTTTATAGCATCAACGTGGCACGGAGGCCATCGTGGAGCTCAGGCTCCGTGCCATGGAGCCATCGTACAGGCTCACTGGAAATGGGCACCCCTGTAAATAACCTCAACGTGGCACGGAGGCCATCGGCGGAGGCCAGGCTCCGTGCCACGGACCCAACGCGGAGGCTTCTTGTCTCTTGTCCTTATTCTACCAACATCTTACCTTGGCTCACACGTCCGCAAATTTTGTTTGGGCTCCGTACCTCCTAAAAATCATCCAAAACACCAATTAATTAGAAAATAGTGGGTTGCCTCCCACCTAGTGCCGTAGTTTTAGTCATAGCATGACTTTTTTTTCAATAGTTTCTAACTATTACATTTATGGGTTGCCTCCCGTACAACGCCTGATTTACCATCGCGGCACGACGCCTCTCATATTCGTTCATCCGCTAAGGTGATAGACGTCTTCTCTCGATTCACGCCCTCACCCCAGTAGTGCTTACACCGCTGACCATTTACTAAGAATGTGGCACTTTTATCTTCTTGCCACAATTCAACAGCCCCGTACGGGGTCATCTCACCACCTCAAATGGTCCAGACCACTTAGATCTCAGTTTTCCCGGGAATAACTTCAACCTGGAGTTGAATAGAAACACCATCTGGCCAGGATCAAATATTCGATGCACTATTTGCTTGTCATGCCACCTCTTCATTTTTTCCTTGTACAATTTAGCACTCTCATATGCGTGCCATTGAAACTCATCCAACTCACACAACTGCAGCAACCGCTTTTTTCCAGCTAACTCGGGATCCATGTTCAACTTCCGCACAGCCCAATAGGCCTATGTTCAAGCTCTACAGGTAAATGACACGCCTTCCCGTAAATTAACCGATATGGTGAAGTCCCAATTGGCGTCTTATACGCATTTCTCTATGCCCACAAAGCATCATCTAATTTGCTTGCCCAATCCTTGTGTTGAGCATTCACAGTTTTCTGCAAAATCTATTTGACTTCCCGGTTTGACACTTCTACTTGCCCGCTAGTTTGGGGATTATATGTTGTAGCCACCTTATGCCGCACCCCCATATTTAGCCAATAAATTTTGGAACCAGGCATTAACAAAGTGTGAACCTCCATCACTGATAATTGCTCGTGGAGTTCCAAATCTGGTAAAAATCTGCTTTTTCACAAATTTAGCCACCACNTAGTGAGTAGACCACCAAACCCATACCTGTGCCCCTGATGCAGTCTGGCCTTTTTCATGGCTGATATGATCACTGCCCCAACATTAATCTCCATGCCTTTTATCAAGGCGTATACCAGACAAACTCTATCGCGGGTAACATCAGTCATGTGCACCCCAGGAATGAGGCAAGTTCAAACAATCTTCAACCATACTCTGGTTTCCCTGTTCATTTGTGAATAGGGCAATGTTTGGTGGTACTCTTTCTCCTTGTGATGCCTCCACCTGGTTGATGATCGTTGTCCACATAAGGTGTGTCAGGTATCAACATATGGTGGTGTAGTGTTCAGCTGGCGTAGAGGATGTGGGTCTGTGTCAGGTGTTCCCAAGATGGCATTTAAATGATGAGCTTCCAATGTAACCACCTTCCCCTGGATCTTGATTGTGTGGCTGCATAGAGTAGGGTCCCAATTTGCGTAGAATTCCCTCACCATGTGTAAATTACACTCCTTGGGTGCATCAAAGATGAAGTCCATACCCAAGGCGTGTATCCTGTGCAGTATCCGGGGGAACTCTTGTGCCAAATGGTCCCACTCAATTTGCTCTTCGGGAAAGTATTTTGACTCCTTATGCTTGCCATACCACTTTTTACCTTCCTCCACCACCCAATAGTGCCGAACTGCCTTCTTTGACCCCTGGGAACTGGTGGGGCTGCTGGAACAGCTCAACCCATTCTGTACCTTTTTCTGCCAGTGCCAGAAGCTGAGACACCTTTTCCCTTATCTTGTCGAGCCGACATTGTTCCTGTTCAGTCAAAATTATGCATTCACATTGTCAGTAATAAACATGGCTAGACAATACTAAGGTCGGGCTTCAGTTGATCACCCCACACTTAGTTGCTAGCGTGGTTTCACGAGTCATAGTCAGTCGAGTACTCAGACTTCCCGTTCTTTACACTTCCATGACTCGCTACTTCCCAAAATTAAGCTGAATTACTACATTGACAAGATAAAGCGAGCACAATATTATACGACATCTTCCAATAGGGCGCATTACATTAGATGGGGCAATTTTCTTGTACTACTCAGACTTCGTACAAGTAAATTCTCATGATCATTAGTCTAGCAATTTCATGAAGTTAATATTGCTTGACTCAGCCTTAAAGCAATTGAAAACTGACACTGATGAACACGAGCCTTTTGGATTTGACATGCTCACATTTACATAGACCATCAATTCAAACACTTCATACTCAATTTCTATTGCCAATTCTAAGAATACAAGAATTAACAGCCCAATTTCTGATTTTTCCTATCTTTTTCCTCTTCTTTTAACAAATCAAGCAGCCCCAACATGTAGATAACTTATGAAGTGCATAAATCATCATGTCATTATCGAGTGTACAGAGAATTACTATCCTAACTGCATTATTTCCCCATAAAAACTTGATTCAATGAAGTTCCCATGACTTAGGGCGGAATTTTGACTTACCATGTGTTCATGCTAAGAATTTTGCATTAAAATGGAAGAAAAACACTTCAACATACCTGTTACTCTTAGTTGGGAAGAAGAGAGGATGATTTGGTGATGCTCCGGCGTGGCACGCTCAAGAGGGAAGGGGGAATGGGGGTTTTGTCACGGAGGTTTGTGAAAATATGAGGGCAATATGCAGATTTTAGGGTTAAAAGGGAGGGGTTTCGGCTGGGTCGACCCAGTTTTTAAGTGAACCCATCAGCATTATAACAGCAACGTGGCACGGAGGCCAACGCGGAGGTCAAGCTCCATGCCACGGAGCTATTGCGGAGCCCTCTGTCCCTTGTCCTTATTTTTCCAAAACCTTACCTTGGCTCACACATCCGCATTTGGGTTCCGTACCTCTTGAAAATCATCAAAAATCACCAATTAATTAGAAAATAGTGGGTTGCCTCCCACCTAGAACCGTAGTTTTAGTCATGGCATGACTTTTTTTCACTAGTTTCTAACTATTACATTACATTACATTCACGGGTTGCCTCCCGTGCAGCGCCCGATTTACCATTGCGGCACGACGCCTCTCATATTCATTCATCTGCTAAGGTGATAGACGTCTTCTCTCGATTCACGCCCTCACCCAATTAGTTCTTACACCGCTGACTATTTACTAAGAATGTGGCACTTTTATCTTCTTGCCACAATTCAACAGCCGCGTACGGGGTTATCCTCACCACTTCAAATGGTCCAGACTACTTAGATCTCAGTTTTCCCGGGAATAACTTCAACCTGGAGTTGAATAGCAACACCATATGGCCAGGCTCAAATATTCGATGCACTATATGCTTGTCATTCCACCTCTTCATTTTTTCATTGTACAATTTAGCACTCTCATATGCGTGCCATCGAAACTCATCCAAATCACACAATTGCAGCAACCGCTTTTTTCCATCTATCTCAGGATCCATGTTCAACTTCCGCACAGCCCAATAGGCCTGATGTTCAAGCTCTACAGGTAGATGACATTCCTTCCCATAAATTAAATGATATGGTGAAGTCCCAATTGGAATCTTATACGCAGTTCTATATGCCCACAAAGCATCATTTAATTTGCTTGCCCAATCCTTGCGTTGAGCATTCACAGTTTTCTGAAAAATCTGCTTGACTTCCCGGTTTGACACTTCTACCCGCCCGCTAGTTTGGGGATGATATGTTGTAGCCACCTTATGCCGCACCCCATATTTAGCCAACAAATTTCGGAACCAGGCATTAACAAAGTGTGAACCTCCATCACTGATAATTGCTCGTGGAGTTCCAAATCTTGTAAAAATGTGCTCTTTCACAAATTTAGCCACCACCTTGGTATCATTCATGGGACAAGCTGCTGCCTCAACCCATTTAGACACATAATATACGGCTACTAGAATATATTGATTACAAAACGATGGTGGAAAGGGCCCCATAAAATCTATCCCCCACACATCAAACACCTCAACTTCCAAGATGTTATGCAATGGCATCTCATGTTTCCTCCTGATTGTCCCCGTTCTTTGACATTGATCACAGGACTTGAAATATGCTGATGCATCCTTGAATAATGTTGGCCAAAAGAAATTGGATTGGAGCACTTTATGAGCTGTACGCTCTCCTCAATGATGACCGCCATACGGTGATGAATGACAACTTCTCAACACCTCACCTATCTGACTCTCTGGAATGCACCATCTCATTACTTGATCTGGTCCTTGCTTGAATAAATAAGGCATCCCACATATAGTACCGGGACTCATGCTTCATCTTCTTTCTTTGTTGAGCAGTTGCCTCTGGTGGGTGTACTCCACTTACTATCAGGTTTACTATATTTGCATACCAAGGAAGTTCCGCCTCCTTCAGTGCCAAGAGTTGTTCATCAGGGAACTCTTCTCGAATGCTCTCAACCTCAATCACATGTGACCTGTCCTCTAGTCGTGACAGGTGATCTGCGACCTGATTTTCACTTCCCTTCTTGTCTCGGATTTCTAAGTCAAACTCTTACAGCAATAATATCCACTTGATTAACATTGGCTTTGCATCTTTCTTGCCAAATAAGTACCAAATTGCAGCATGATCCTTGTGTACCACCACTTTTGTCCCAACCAGATAGGACCTGAACTTGTTAAATGCATAAACAAGTGCCAGCATCTCCTTCTCGGTGACTGTGTAGTTCACATGCGCGACATCTAGCGTTTTGCTTGCATAGTAGATGGAGTGAAAAATCTTTTGCCTTCGCTGCCCTAATACCGCCCCCATAGCAACATCACTAGCATCACACATCAGCTCGAAGGGGTGTTCCCAGTCAGGAGCAATGAGAATGGGAGCTTCCACCATCTTCTTCTTCAGCTCTTCAAATGCTTTCACACATTCTGCGCCAAACTCAAACTTCACATCTTTTTCTAACAGTCGGCACATTGATCTGGAAATCTTTGAGAAATCTCGAATGAATCGTCTATAAAAGCCAGCATGACCTAAGAAACTGCGGACACCCTTAACCGATACCAGTGGTGGTAGCTTCTCAATCACCTCAACCTTTGCGTGATCAACCTCCAAACCTCTGTGTGACACCTTATGGACAAGAAAAACGCCCTCCTTGACTAAAAAGTGAGACTTCTCCCAATTGAGCACCAGGTTTGAGTCTTCACACCTTGCTAAAGCCTTGTCTAAATTTTTCAAACACACAGCAAATGAGTTACCAAAAATAGAAAAATCATCCATAAATACCTCAACATAGTCTTCCACCATATCATGAAATATTGCCATCATGCATCACTAGAAGGTGGCTGGTGCATTGCATAATCCAAAGGGCATACACTTGAAGGTGTATGTCCCATAGGGACATGTGAATGTGGTCTTCTCCTGATCTTCTGGGGCTATAGCTATTTGATTATAGCTAGAATAACCGTCCAGAAAGCAATAATACTCCTGCCCTGCAAGCCTATCCAACATTTGATCGATAAATGGTATGGGATAGTGATCTTTACGAGTGGCCTCA
>JACEIK010005280.1:65280-75717 GCA_018107945.1 Datura stramonium
ATGTTTAGTAATTTAAAGTATTAAGTAGTTGTAGGAGGTAAATTTCTCTTTAATAATAACAATTATCAGTTATACTTTCAATTCTTAGCTATTTTTTTGTTAATAGCAAATAAGATCTCTTAATCTCTCTCCAATCTCACTCGCCTCTCTCGTCTCTCTCCCCTCTCTCCTCCCTCTCTCCTTGCCTCTCTCCTCAATCTCTCTCTCGAAGCCTCTCTCTTCTCTCTCTCATTCTGTATTATTTCTTTCTTTCTCCTCTATCCCTCTTTCTCCCTCTTTTTCTCTTTATCTCTCTTCTATGTGTTTTTGTTTGTATTTTCTGTATCATGAATGATATAATTGATATAAGAGCGAACAAATATACGCGATACAAGAGCTAATGCATACAAGCTAAATTAGAGTGAATGGATATAACCTATAGATGTACATATTAATACAATAAATACAATTGTCATGATATCTCAAAAAATATAAAAATAGAAAGAGAGAGGTGAAAATACATCATACAGAGATGTAGAGGACACAACCTAAATGTATATATACAACAAATATAATTGTCTAATGCCTCAAAAAATATAGAAGGGTGAAAATACAAATACAGAATTGAAAATATAGTTTGTAAAGAGAGAGAGAGATAGAGCCGAGAGAGGGCAGAGCGAGAGAGGGGGAGAGAAAGAAAGAGAGATGGAGAGATAGAGAGAAAGAGAAATATGAAAAATTATGTATTAATTCTAGCATGATTTTGGTAATTTATCATTTTAAAAAGATAATATTTAAATTTCACTCTAACATATTAATTAGTGTATTTGTATCCAAATACTCCTTCTGTTTCATTTTAATTGCTAGAATAAGATTTTCACACCTATTAAGAAAAAATTAATAGAGATGGTAATTTGACTAGTATAACACAATTAATTCTTTGAGAACATACTATAATAATTTTTTTCACATTTTAGAATGACTTTAAGTACTAAGGGTGGAATTAGAAAAACATGATCAGTTATCTCTTGAATTTTGAAACTAGCAAATATTTTGAAACAACTATTTTTAATATACCTAATAATTAAAATAAAACATTGAAAATATAAAATACTCTAACTTTTTAAATGAATACCACTCATATTAGCCTAACAAAACCTCAAATCCCTTTAATTTTAATATACTTATCTATACCTGCATATTCAAAAATTGAGTTAATTGGTACACCGTGAGACCAACAGTATGTCACCTAAACATTCCCTCTTAATTACCATACACGAACGAGCAAAGATAAAATCAGATTTAACTCTTGAACTGTGACAATAACCCAATTTTCGTGCATGAAAATCAAATGAAAAAATAATTTTGAAAAGTTTCAAACTTGAGCAATTAAAGAAGGTAAAAACAAATCAAATCTTACAATTAGTTTTTCTTTTCCCCCTTTTATGAGATACCAATTAGTTAGTGAATTCACAGCCATCTGGGGCACAAATTTTGAACTTTGCTAACGACAGGGGTAATTTAGTATACGAGAAGTTAAACGTAATCAATATTCAAAGGTAGAAGGGTAAAACTTACCATTTTCCCTTCCTTCCTTAAAAGAAAGGAGAAAGAGGAATAATACTATACGTTATGTTAAAACCAAGGAAAATAGGATGGACATTCAAAAAAACAAAAAAAAAAAATCTATTTTGCAAATTCTATTTATCTAACAGAATGCATAAGCAAAATCATTAGGATCCAATCACATCCCAAAATTTCATGATAAAAAGAATAACAGAATCAAGACCTAGTTTATGTACAGAGGCAGTTCAAACTGCTTGAAATTTAAAAATGGAACTTAAATTAACTATTACAACAGTTGTTTCTTAACTATTACAACAATCAATTTCTGATTCCCGAGATCAGGAAATTAGCTTTACCATCTTCGGTAACTCGCGGAGGAGGATTACAGCCAAAAATAAATGAAAAATATAACCAAAAAAAAAAATCTAGCTCTTCTGTCTAGGGTATTTTCTTCTTATATCTTGTCCCCTTCTCTGTTCATATATCTTTCAAATACAAGTACAGGAAGAACTACCTCAGAAAGGGAGCAGCTTCGCCTAGTACAAGTCAGCTACACGAGGGCCAGAACAGAGATGCTAAACTTAATCGCCAGACACATACTTCCTTTCAGCATAGTATTTTTTCTCGCTTGCTGCTTTCTTGGTATTTCTTTTCTGCATAAGTTAACAGGCCATCATTCATGAAAGTCGCTAAAAGAGCTTAGAGATGCTAAATTAACAAGGGATCAAGTATCTAACATGATTAGTTATTCTTTTGTACATGTTGGATCATCAATCAATTTTGATTTACTATAGTTGAAGAAATTGAAAACAATTATAGCCATCTCTGTCCAACCATTGGTAGCTTCTTTGTGGATAAGTTTCTCTCAGAATATATGTGAGAAACTCGTGAAATTTTACGGTAAGCTCCTTGAACTAATAGTATTGCTGACCTCCAATATTATCAACCATCATAGTTGATCAACGTTCAGGACTACATGAACCAGGTAGCTGAGAAGAAGGCAACCTAAATGCATAACTTTACCCATGGACGTATCTACTTCATGTGAATTTTTTTTACACATTTTTTTGGGGGGTGTCAGTGTAGTCAAAAGCGAGATGCTTCCAGAGGTCATGGTATATCAGTAAGATTTCATATTCCTCACCTCAGAGGAATGGACTAAAAGCATAGTTCATAAAGCAATTCCTGTAAACCAATGTTGTTATTATGATGGCAACACCTCTTTTTCTAAGCGTTCCCCCCAACCACCACCTCTTTCTTTGGGGTTACACACAAGCTTAGAGGCTCAAAATCTAAATTATGTCACTTTAAATCAGAAAGCTTAACAGCTGAAGAGAAATCTCGTTAGAGATAAGAACTTGTAGAGTCACTACGCACACACCAAATATATCTCATGATTGTCAATTGTGTGTTGGTGTAGAGGTGAGAATGCGAACAGAAGCGTTGTATTATCTGATCAGAAAGCTAAACAGCTGTAGAGAAATCCAGGAACAACTAAGAGTCTAGAGAACACTTAACACAACATACCACATAAATCTCATGGTTAGCGATGATTCTTTGAGCAACTGAAGAAGTTGTAATATCTTTTGGGCTCTCAATTACTTGGAAGATTCCCATGCTTTTAGGAACTTCATATGGATCCTGTCTCCCCTGTATCAGAAAAAATATTTCATTTATAACATGCTTCACAATATTATATCGTTCATCAGTTGGGTAAACACCAAACCATCTTTTTTTTTCTTGTGGTTAGTGGAAACATAAAGTTGTAGCGCAGAATAACCAAAATGTATATAGACTTACTTCCGTGGAAGAGTTGCTCTCAGAAATTGTTCCGTGTACAACCACAGAAATGTTGAAAGTTGTTATCTAACCCATGTCAAACAAAAGGAGAGAATGAATCAGCAACCAGAAAGACATACAATTTTCATTTTCTATTTCCATCTAGTTGAAACATAGGAATCTAGGACATCAACTGATGTAACCGGTTAAAAACAAAACTGTGTGTAAGAAGTGACAAACACACTTACATCTGTTTTTATTTTATCTTTTTGCATCATGCAGCACTTTTCAGAAGTGTTGTGTACAGAACTATTAATGAGCTATAAACGACAGAGCATCACATTTCTAATCATAGCAAAATTGGAAAAACTGTCATGCCAATGTACCATGTTAGCATGGTATGGCACTAGATCAAGCATCAAACCAGTTCAAGATCTTGGTGAAGGACTAACAATATAATCATCCGAAAAGAGCAAGTATAAGTCTGAACTCATCATGTGGTCCAGCGATTTGATGACATTAGACACATAAGGTCACAACAAACTAGGGCTTTATCAGATACTAGCATGGATCCAATTGCTCTATCTTTTATAGACACAGGCCTTTTCTTTTCCTAATATTTGGGATAAATCCCCAATGATATAATAGTTCATACCCTTCTGGGAAAGCTGCTTTGCTTTCCCAATGAACTTTTTTCCCGAAAACTGAACTTTTGAGAGCAAGGGCTCATGAAAACATATCCAAATAAAAACAAATGTTTTTTTACTTCCTTTTTCATATTAACAAATGAACACACTTGGAACACCTATAAAAACAAGCTGTGGTGCTCTTTTCTGGATAAATAATCCCACATCTATAAGAATACTATTGAGCTATGAGCGATACTATATGGGAAGTTTTGATGAGTAACAAACATAACAAACATGATACAAGAACCAGTTACTAAACATGTCTCTAATAAGGACCGGTAGTGTTTATGAAAAACAACTACTGAAGAACCAATTCCTTGACATGTCTACAGGAACAACTACTGAACAACCAACTCCTTCATGTACACCACACGAAGCGAAGGAACTAAGTCATGCACATTAGACTGGATAAGACTGTTGATCAGAGGCTAAGCAGATTCCAAGTGCTGAAGGATTCCTCGAGGAATTGACATTATGGCTAATCACATGGATCAAGGAACAAAAAAACAAGATGGAAACATTACCATATTTGCAATATGGAAAGCGCTTAGGAAATAGGAGAAGACAAGTGAAGGCCGATGTGTGAATGGAAACCAAGTTAGACTTGAATTAGGTTCTTGGATTCTTCAAACAATTCTTGTTTGGATTTGGAGAACAAGAAATGGTTATTCCTACTCCTATATAAAGCAATATAATTGATGCTATTGCACTCACGGTATAAAATTTATTCTTAGCAAATAGTAGTCATTGTGAGAATCAAAGGGCAACGTAGAAGAACCTACTCCCGAGAAGATTATTTCTTACAGTTCTCGAGTTATTTAATTTGATTATTTGTTATGAAATTGTATCTGTATCCCCGTTTGCAGAATATTTGGCAGACTTTATTTAAACTGGGGGTCTAACAGAAACAGCATCTCTATCTCTACGAGATTGGGGTAAAGTTTGCATACACTCTTCCCCCAGACCCCACTTGTGACCCCATTTGTGGGGCTATATTGGGTATATTGTTGTTATGAAATTGTAACTTTTTACATTCATAGAAAATTTGTATTAGGTGTTGCACTGAGTTGTAAAGGGTTTTCTTGATTGGATAGTGTCTTGAAAGGAGTAGCTACAATTAGGGAGAATTGTAGCGGGAAAAGGTACTACGGTGTTGGTCCCTTGGTTATAGAGTTGTAACTAAAATTGCTCAAGTTTCAGTGAAGATTTGAGGAAAATCTACTGGGTTAGGTCGTGATTTTTGACTCTTGAGAACGAGGAGTTTTCCACGTAAAATTCTTGTGTTGATTATTATTCCGCATTTACTTCTTGATTACTGCTGAAGAACTTGGTTCTTCAATACATAGGTGGCAACATAAAATAACATATACTAAGAGCAAAACTAAGGAACACATGCAGATGCAGCTGAAGGTAAGCATACCATATCCTGAGTTACTTCCCAAGGGGCTCCAATGATGACCTCATCAACATAACGGCATGCAAGTACACCAAGACTGCGCTCATACAGATTCATCAGCGGATACTGATGTCCACGAAGTTCACTACAAGAAATTAAATGTAATTTTCATTAAATAGAGTCTTACAATACAAAATCCATAAATTTAGAAGACAAAAATAATGATTTATATTAGAAAGCAAGCCCAATTAATGTGTGGCTTAAGAACTTAGATCAAAACAATAATACCATGTACCTGACAGTCTGGTCGGGATAAATACCAACTAAAAGAAAATCTCCAAGCTGCCTTGCACTTCTGAGTATCTGACAAGGGGAAAAAGTAACTTACAGGTAAAGTTATATTGATGCAGGATGACCTGAAACTATTGCCATGATATGACAACATAAATAAACCTTTACAAAAAATCCTAGATTTACCTCAACATGTCCAGCATGGAAAAGGTCAAATGCACCATCAATATACACCACTCGAGAATTAGGTGCAGGCCCCTACAATTGAAATAGTACACAAATATTTACTTTTGTCTCTCCAGTAAAGAAAAGGTGACACAGAAACAATCAGAATAAAGGTGAACAAGATTTATTTGTGCTTTAACAACCATCATGATCATGGTTCTGTATGAAATAAAAGTTCTATCATCTTCCTTCATTGTTTCAACTTCAGAAGGATGCATTTACTTTAACAAAAGCGAAGTTCGATCTATAAGAAATTGCATTCTCCCAACAAAATATGAATCATTAGTAGAGTATCATAGTTCTTAAGTTAACCAGTGTAGCTCAATATTCTTTAGTCATATGCAGAATAAATCATCTATGATCTCCTAATAGCTGCTCTTATACTTAACCTGATTCTACTAGATAACCAGGTATACACTTGTGTGCTTGCAAAATTTGAATTCCGTAAGAAGTGAAAAAATTGTTACTTGTGAATAAAAGAAGATTAAATTGATGGTGAAATGGGTCAAAGCAGAGCAAAAAGAATTCTAAAGATTCATATAACCGACCACAACTAGCTTGTGTTTGTGGCATTTTAAGTACTCTTCCTTAACACTTTATCACATGTTTCTCATCAGGAGGTTATACAGGTAATATGGGAAGTAATTGTGATAGACTTCAAGAAGTGTTTCTCAAAACCATCTAGCTTGTTTTAAATATTAGAAGAGATTATCTGTTCAACCAGCCCAAGATAAAGGTTTATATTTAAGTTAAAGTCATCATAATATGATTTTCCATTTCAAGTGTCACCGGTGAGAAGATACTTTGAAATAGTTACAACCGTGGCGAAAGAAACGGCAATGGTCTCTTTAGTTTACACAATTTAAATTGCCGTTAAGTATTCATTCAGAAGTAACTCCTCCAAAGAAAGTTTGTTGTACAGTTGACTTATTCTTCAAAGTAATAGTCAAAAAGTTCACACTGAATTCAACAATAAAAAGGTAAACATACTCAAGTCTAACATGAAGCTTCACAAAGAAAAAACAAAGAGTACAATTTATGGTACCTTCCCATTTGAAAATTGCACGATTCGTCTTGAAGTGGGCAAAAAATGAGATATTTGACTGCCCTTAGCCTGTTTTTCGGCACCACATTTATTTTTTATATCATCAGCTTCACCAACGGGAGTTGAATTGGAGCAATCTTGAGGAGTGTTTCTACTTTTAGAAGAAGAAAGAATTCGCCCTAAAAAATGCGATTCAAAACAAGCATCACCAAAACCAAATAGCAATCTCATTGCTTTTAGCCAGAATCTGATTCGTGGAAACAATACGTATTTTATCTTTGGAAGGCTTCAAAAAAGGTATATTTGATCTATTTTCATTTACTAGTTTTTGGCAAATCAATTTGGGAGCAATTGAATTTTGTTGTTTGTGGGAAAATGGATAATGCTACAGTGAACCATAAGAGGAGAGTTGGGCAGAAAAAATTAGACGTTCAAGTGGCATCCAGGAGCATGCTTCACTGGCAATCAAGACATTGACGGCAGATGAAGAGCAGAAAAAATGGGAGATCAATTGCCTCTGTAAGTTTCTATGATATACATACTTTATATACACATATGTAGATATATATATAAATATAGCACTTCTGGCAAAAATAATTAGAGAAAAATTATGTTATTTTGTAGGACTCATTTGGTGAAGATGCTTTGCAACAATTCAAAACTTTCAGAACTCATGAAGAAAAAGAAAGATGTAATACCTACAATGTCTGTGCTGGAGACACCTTCAGTTCGTTTAATTTGCTTGTACCGACCAGCTTTTTTGGCTAGAGCATAAGCATCAGTTCCATCTGGAAGTAGACAGGGATCATCACCGTGTATAATGTAGTCAATCTTATACTCATTAAATAGACGATTCATGAAATCTTCAGTAATTGCATAAGGTGCACTTGAAATCACTTCATCCACCCACTTCAAGCCACTAACAAGAGAAAGTCTGCAAAGGACCTCAAATTAGTGACATACAAAGTTCCAGTTAACTCAAAGCGTTAAATCGCACCAAGTGTTTCCCCATAAGAAAATGAATGAAATAAGTACTTGATCCTGTACTTGAAATTAATCTTTTATAATACAAGTACTTAGAGTTATCAGTATTTAAAACAGCTCGATCTCACACCAGATATATTAACATATGGAAAACATATAACAGATAAATTAGCAAACAGGTAAGCAGAAGCAAATACTGCAGTGAAAGATACTTAAAGTTTAAATAATTATCCTCAACAGTCCACTTTATGTCTCAAATAACCTCAGCATTTCATTTTGTTAGGCTCATCATGTTACAAAATCAAAAGCAATTTCAAGAAACCATGATAACCTTGTTCCTGCTAACAGACTGTCCTACTAGGGTTTTCCAGTTACAACCCTCAAGCCACAGATGGGGCTGGAAGAACACGATAACTCTAGTCAATACATATGTCAATGATTCCTTGCAACATCCTTCAATAATATCTCTGGATTTAAAAATGTCCATAAAATTAGTAGCTGGAACCTTCATCAACCATACAGGATAATATAAACACATTCGTAAAGTAAGACTGAAACGTAGAGCTCAGAGCATATCATACTCTTTCCTTTATCCTTGAGCAAGATATTTCGCGGAAGGGAAATAAAAGCTAAAAGATATACAGGAGTAGAAACAAATGGCATTTACCATACCTTTCTTCCATGCATAAAACTGGAGGACCCTTAGTGGCAATGATTTCCTCATCACTGACAACCCCAACTACAAGTTCATCTCCCAAGGCTTTTGCTTGTCTCAAAGCATTTGCATGGCCATAGTGCATCAGGTCAAAACAACCATCCATATAAACACGAACACGCTTCTTCTCATGCTTTTTTTTATGAAAGGTACTTAGATAAGGAAAGGGATAAAGTAGAGTGGGAACACTGATCCCGCCAAAATAGCTCGTGGATAACCCGAGCAAGGCTGCAGTCAGCATGATTCCACCAAAGAGGCGTGGGTAGTAGTACATCCCTTCCCAAACCCAATTGTTGCTTTCGAAATCCATTGACATCCTCCCTTCCTAACTTCTCACTCCTTGAGGGCCTCTTTATGCTACAAAAGAGGAAGAGAGGCCCTGCAATTAAAAGCAACAAACAAAGAAGCCAAAAGGAAGAGAGTGAATAATGGAGATCAATTTTTTATCCAAACAAGATTCAACAGTCCCCTTTTAATCTGAAATGAGAAAACAACATATTAACCTCACACATGCAGAACAAATTAGATCGGAACATTCTATTAAGGAAAGCCATAAATAATTAATCAAATCTAATCATTTAAGCAATAGAAAACCCCCAAGCATTCTCCCTTTAATGCAACAACCAGAAAAATTAAAATCAAGCATAATTCAAGAATATTGCACAACCAAAGAAAGTGAATCACAGGAGCCGGGTATTCTCCAAAAAATATTGAACAATCTTTTTAGTTTGAGCTGAGAAAAGCATAATCTTAACCTCATTACCTATGCAAAACAAATTAGATGAAATTTTTCAGTATCACAAATTGGGCAACAAAATGACCAAAAGATGCAAACTTTATTGTTACTACCAACCTAAAATCAAGCAGAAATCAAGTATACTGAACACGGAGATATGAAACACCAGTCTAAACATGTAATAAAACCAAAACCAGAAAGATGAAAATCAGAAAATAAGATCTGAATATGGGATAACGATTCATCCCATAACAACAAAATGCATCACGCCATGGAACATTAACACTCATCAAAACTCCAATTCCAAACACAATGCAATTTATCATCCAGAGCCTAAATCCAGCTGACAATTGGAACACAAAATTATTAAGAGGAAAAAAAAAACTTTCCACAATAACAAGAACAAACATTTAATCAAAAACATGGGTATCCAAAAAAAGAATCAAGGACCTGAAGGAGGGTGACGAAGATGGGGGCGATTCAGAATTTCGAGAAAACTAGTGGTGAAACAATGAAAAGGCTGTATGATTTGTTGCAGTATTTTACATTGAAACTAACGCCACATCCGAATCAGAATCCCAAAAAACGAATTTTAGAAAAGATAAAAGAGAGAGAATCTGCCAGATCGAAACTTAACCTTTCTTCCTCCTTTTACCCTTTCTTGTTTCTTCCTTCTTCTCTTTCCTTCTTTCTTCCCTTAATCGTTAAGGAGATGCACAAATATCATATGTCGCCCTTCTGTTTTTGCATTTTATAGATACTCTATATATACTTCTTTGAATAATGGAAACATTTATTTAAGTTCAGAAATATAGTAGATTTCAAAATTGAATTTCTTAATATTCATAGACATGAAGTAGTGTTGGAACTTAAAATTATATTGTTATTTATTGAGAGATTTTATTGCGTGATTTGCTTTGTTTTCTTAAAATAGTACAAGTCATTTGCGCTATCACAAATAAGGACAATAAAACTTCTATAAATTATTAGATCCTATGCTAGTTTGAAAATTTTAAATCTTGAGATTATTTA
>JACEIK010005281.1:0-25726 GCA_018107945.1 Datura stramonium
GTGTGAGTTGGATTTGTAATAGGAGATTGAGATAGAATTTGAGTAGGACAAGAAGAGGGAAAAGCCACAGGGATTTCTGAATTTGAATTGGTCCAGAACTAGGTGAGGGACGGCGCTGGTAGCGTGTTTCGCCAAAATCAGCGAGTATTAGTGGGGGCAAATTTGAAAATATAGGATTTTTAATTTCTGGAAATTTGGCTAGAGCTTGTGGTGACGTTTTATGTTCCCAATCTAGGTTAGATGACTTAAGTTTGAAATTGAAAATAAAGTTTTGAAGGGAAAAATATTTTCAACAAAGCGTACATCACGAGATAAGTATATTTTAGCAGAAGTTGGGTTATAACATTGGTGACAGTGGTGGGATAGTGAAAATGGGTTAAACTTCGGTTCAAGTTTGTTTTTGGCATAAGGCTTGAGCCAAGGGTAGCATAGGCAACCAAAAATCCCCAAGGAGCTATAGTCAGGTAACTTGTTAAATAGGCGTTGGAATGGTGAGTAGTTTTCTAGGTGGGGTGTGGGTAGACAGTTGATGAGGTAAAAAGAGTGATGACATGCGAAGGACCAAAATTGAGGTGGAGTGATGCTTCATGTAAGAGAGTTTTGGCTATTTCAACGATATGACGATATCGTCTTTTGAAGTGCTACACTTTGAGGTGTGTAGGGTGGGGTGGAGAGATGTTCAATACCATGAAGGGAGAGATACGATTCAAGTCTTTTGTACTCTCCTCCACCATCAGTATAGAGGGAAAGAATTTTTGTGTTAAAATGTTTCCACAAGAGGGTGAAATTTTTGAAACATTTCTTTGACTTCACTTTTGTTCTTAACCATGTATATTTCATGTAATGATCAACAAAAATACAATAGTACAACTTTTTATCAAGAGATAAGACCGGCGAAGGGCCCCATAAATTGGCTGAAAATAATTTGAAACAGTTTGGTGCTATGCAAAGATAATTGAGAAAATGGATGTCGATGAGATTTATTTGATAAGCAGGAATTACAGTAATAGAGTTTGTTCTTCTCATTAAATGGTAGCGAAAATTTATTTAAAATAAACGTAAGAATTCTAGAGTGCGGGTGACCCAGATGTTGATGTCAGATGGTGAGAAAAGTGGATAGGATGGCCATGTGAGCTTGGGGTTGGAGGGTAGGCCACTCATATAGTCCATTGTTGGGTCGACCGTGCACCAGTTGTTTCGGTGTTTGTAGATCCTTCACAACAAAGTCAAAAGGAAAAAATTCAATAGATTTTAAATTGTCTTGGCAAAATTTAGAGACAGATAAAAGGTTTTGTTTAATGGCTGGAGAACAAACATGTGGGTTAGCTTAAAAACATTATTTGATGCATTTAATTGAGTAGAATCAGTGTGAGATATGGGAATTTTGTTACCATCACCCATGGAGACATCCTCATTACCGTGGTAAGGTTGAAGATTGTATGGTTCAGTGGTGATGTGATGGGTTGCTCCCAAGTCAACTATCCAGGGGTTGGTGGCTGCAGCGAAACTGGCCATATAGTTGGCTCTGGTTGCAAGGTGATTCTGAGACTTTGAGCGGCAGACATCAGCTGTGTGGCCAATTTTGTGACAGAGTTGACTGCGAATGGCAGAGTTTTTGTTGGTTTCCCCCTGTGGTGGAGGAGTCTGTCGGGATCCTAGCGCCAGTGCTAAGAATTATTGTTGGGCCTACGATTGTTGCGATTATAGTTGTTTGATTTGGTGGGAGTAGCAACTGCAGCAGTGATAGGAGCAGATAATTTCTTAGCATCTTCATGACAAAGGAAGAATTCATGATCAAGTAATTTTTCAAATAGCTCTTCATAAGAGACTGGAGTATCACGTGCCCGAATTGCAGCGAGATCTCACGGAATTCGGGACCCAGACCACTGAGTATTTTGACTATGAGTTTTGGGTTGGATACAGGGGCACCAGCCGTGGCTAACTCGTCTGAGAGAGACCGAATGGTCTGAAGATAATTCGTGATGGAGCGAGAGTCCTTGGTGACCTGAGCAAGTTGATCACGGAGGCTGAATATCCGGGTTTGAGATCTGTTTACATACGTAGTGTGTAGTGCATCCCAAGTTGATTTAGATGAGGCGGTAGCTGCAACGGTGGAGGAAATAATAGCTTCGATAGAAGCCATGAGAGCATTCTGGATTAGTTGATCTTGGCGGAACCAAGTAAGGAATGCCGGATTGTTGGCGCCATTCGCTGTCGTGCGACAGGAAGCTAGAGTGGTCCCATCGAGATGGCCGAAGAGGTTGTAGCCATACATAAGCATGGAGAACTGAGCTTTCCAGGTGGCAAAGTTGTGACCACCACTTAGTTTGATAGATAGTTGAGAAGCAGGGTTGAATTGGATGATGATATTGACACCCGTTGTGTTGTCAGCATTGACAACTCTGGGATTTGCGCCATTGTTGTTGCCATTGAAAGCCATGGACGGTAATAGCGTGATTGATGATGGGAACGAGAGAGAATAAAAAATAGGATCGTTCTCATTAGAGCATATGGGGCTCTAATATCATATAAACACTTGTAGATTTAATGAAAAACTCTGTTTATTATTGATGATAAATAACTCTTTAAATAGAGTTATAATGAAAAGATAAATTCCTAGTCTAAGACAACAAAATTATCCTAATTAAATAATAAAATAGAAATATAAATAATAAATCAAATATACTTGAACTAAACTATCCAATCCTAAACTAACTGAAACTACTGAGCCTTAAGGTTATAAGTTAATAGTAAGCACCCTGTTAAAATGGCTTAGAAGCACAATGACTAATGAATAGCATACAATATATACTACTAATAGTCAATAGATTAACAATTTCCTCAATCAGACCACTATACATGAGGATGGTTAGACTTATGCCCCCATCTTCAGGAAATTTCAACATCTTTAAGCTTAAAAAGACCTAATGGGATCTAGTTACACAGGGAAATGACACATTTTCTCAAAACTGAGAGGGATAGAACTATGAACTCAGCTGTAGATTAAAAGAACTGAATTATACATGACCTTTGTGTTCTTTTTACAGATTAATACATGCATTCAACAGCTATCAACGACCACATATTCCTCATTTTTCAACTTCAGAAACTCAAGGAAGCTAAGGATACAACATGTAAGGAGAAGAACGTTAACCAAATGTCACCTAGGTCCTGAAAGTTCCATTGCTTCAACTACTAGTGATGATTCTTCTATATAATCAGAATATCTCTTTGGTGTATTTTCAGAGGTTCTGTACCTTGGAGTCTCCACTTTTTGTGAAGCCTCCCATTTTTCAGCTAATCCATCTCCCTCCAACATCCGTAATACTTCCGACATCTTCGGGCGATAAGTTGGATTGAATTGGGTACAGAGAAGTGCAACTTGAACCATCTCTTCAAGTTCAATCCGGTCAAAGTTGTTCTTTAAATCTTTGTCCACCATAAGGTTCAGCTTTTTCTCAATATGAAGCTTCTTTACCTGCATTACATTAGCAGTAAATTTAACAAGGGAATCCAATAACAACATGCTTAGCAATGCACTAGCAAGATTCAATGTTCAAACCAGTAAACAAAATTAATATAATAGCTGGTATTGCACTAACTACTCTTTTAAAAAATCTTTTTTATGGCATTGTGCTACTCGATTCTCATTTCACAAGTTTTTTTGGCACACATAAAACAGAGACGGGGAACGCACCCAATCAAGCATGACACCTTTTTGGTTGGCCCCTCGTCCAAAGTCCACAGCCTTCTGACCTGTAATTAGCTCAAGAAGCAAGATTCCAAACCCAAACACATCAGTCTTCTCTGACGATTGACCCGTTGATAAATATTCTGGAGCAATGTGGCCGACTGTGCCCCTGACAGCAGTCGTTACATGAGAATCCCGGTGATCCAAGAGCTTCGCCAACCCAAAATCTCCAACAACTGCTTCAAATTCCTCATCCAACAGAATGTTGGCTGCTTTGACATCACGATGGATAATTTTGGGGTCACACTGCTCATGCAAATATACTAGCCCTCTTGCTGTACCTAATGCTATTCCTTTCCGCCTTGACCAGTCCAAAACTGGCCTGCCATGGATGTGATCTGCAAATGTAGAAACCATAAAAGACATGGTTAATAAAAGGCAAAGTTTTCCATCCTTTCATCAAAATATGCTAACTTCACTTGGAAAGCTAGTAAAAAGCAGCTGATAGCGCTGTGAAAAAGTAAAATGGACACAGCTTGGGATTAGCACAATAAAATGATAAAAGAAAAAAAAACTACATCACTGGTGACTGATGATGGCTTACCATATACTTGAAGAAGTAATATATATAATAAGAGACAGGAAATAAGGTGGTCACTGATAGAATGGATCAAACATTAAAAGCTTGTATTAAAAACCAAAGGATAGTATCTCATGACGCTTCTTTAAAATTAACGCAGTGATATTTGTAGCACAGTCCCTTATCATTAACACAATTTTCGGAAGTGTATTTAAATTAAGCTTCTCTCAATCTCCAGTAAGTGGCAGAGAAGTTTCCATATGAATAAGCTACCATGTTTGGCGGGTCAAAAGTACATTAACCTACCAATAAACTTTGGTAAACCAATGTAATCACCACACTGCAAAATATAACATATTTTACACTGAGAAAAAGTGGAACTAAAAAATCATGATAAAAGTCAGAAACTGAATGTGTCAAGAACCTTGTGAGATGAGTGGAGTTGAAATATCAGCAAAGCTATCCTCCGGGGTTTGAGTTAGACTCAAAGTTCATTTCTTCACAAGATTCATTCTTGTAAGATAACTAGTCAGGATAACCCGGGCTTCGCTCGGGCCCAATACGAATAACATTATATTGTGTATTATATATTGTGTAGCGGATAAGCTAAAAATAGTTATCTGAAATTGTTTTGTTATTTTTGAAGTTCAAAATAAAAGTACTTATTTTTACTCTCAATCTAGCCGTAATAGTTATTATTCTTGAATATTACAAACACTTTAATTATGAATACAATGTCCCACATAATCAATGCACAAGAAAAAATAAGTAATACCCACAAATTCAGAAAATTATTATGTTTTAAAATATGTGAAATTACTAAATAATGCCCTGTATTTTTTAAAATTTTTTTTACCTTCAGAGAGCACACAGAAAAATACATGACATGGCAAAAATACTCTCACGGTGATAAGCATGCACGTTGACAAAGACGTATCCGCTTTCACCTTTATTAGATAGTAAAAAATAAGTAATGTCCACAAATTTTAAAAATTATTATATTTTAAAATGTGAAATTATCAAGTAATGCCCCATATTTTTTATATTTTTTTAACTTTTGAAGAACACATCAAAAAATTCACGAAATGACCAAAATACTATTACCGTGATAAGCCGGCACGTTGACGGAGACGAGCCTGCTATTCACGCTTATTAGTAAAATATAAAGAGTAAAGGTCCAAAAATACACCTGAACTATACTGTTTTTGCGAGTTCAGTACCTGAACTATGCAAAGTTTGTGTTTAGTATCTGAACTATCACCCCAAGCTTACAGAAACACACATGAACATTTATATTTCTTGTGTGTGATACACTTTACATTTTAAAAAATTCCACGTGGCACTCAATGTGTATAATTATTTCCATCATGACAAAGTTTAAATATATTGAAAAATAAATTTACAAAATATTTTATAATTGCTTTTTTATTGTTTACTAAAAACCAAAAAATATTTTCTCCCGATTCATGAGGCACAAGCATACTGCGAAGCTCATTTCTTAGAAACTGCTACATTCACTTAAAGAACCCTTGAATTTTTACGGCTACTAAAAAATTATAAAATTATTGAAAAGTCACAAATTTCGAAGACCGCAAGATTTTTATGCTACTTACACAAAAAACTATAAATTTGAGGGGCAAAAATAACAAAAGCCCTGAATTTCGAAAAAAACTAAACGGAAAATCAAATAGCACAAATCTTTTAATGGGTTTGAAGATCGCAATGGACAAACGAGAGATGAATAAAACTAATGTGTTAAAAAAGAAGAATGAGTTATTACAAAATGAAAAATAAATTGAAGAAATATGAAGAAAGCGGGGAAGAAATGCAATTTTGCGGAAAAGATGAAAAGAAGAAATGAAGAATAAGAAGAAGAGGAGTAATTAAAAGTGAAAAAAATTAAATAAAAAGAAAAACCTACTGACAAGTGTGCAGTTGGAATGCCATATAGACGATTTTTAATGTCTAAAATATCAGCTCCACAGCGTTGGGTGTTTGAGATCCACGATTTTTGGTCAGTCGGCCCATTTCAAAGTATGTTTGCTAAAGCGCGAGGTGATAGTTCGAATGCTGTCTGGCTTCCCGCGTAGTTTAGATGGCCCAAAGCTACATGGCAATATAGTTCGATGTGTTTTGAGCAGCTGCTGAAATATAAATAATAATACTTTGTCTGTTAAGCCTCACTTTCGATAACAGCAAATTGTACAGCTTTAAAGAGTATTTACTATTTAAGTTCCAGAAATCGTGCCAGAACGAATCAGAAAGGTGGCACCAAGCACTAAAAATGCAAAAGAATGGTAACCACAATTGAAACTAGTTAACAAACACCTTCCCAAGAACGGCCAACTTCACAGAAAATAGATGTTGGAAAAATGGAAGCTAGCAGGCAAAACAATTATGCACCAACAAAACATGAGAGCCAAGAGACTGACCTTTTAATCGTGCAGCTACACTTCCATTTGGCATATAGGGGTAAACAAGAAGCCGTTCACTTTCAGTTGAACAAAAACCCCAAAGACGAAGAAGATTTCGATGGACAGCCAAACTAATCAACTCGACTTCTGTCTGAAATTGGATTTCACCACCCACGGCGTTGTAGTCCTTCAATCTTTTGACAGCCACAACAGTTCCATTATTTAGCGGCCCATGTACACAACTCCAAAACCTCCGCTCCCCAAAATATTTTTTTTTGAGTTGAAATGATCAGTTGCAGTCCGCAGTTCCTTGAAGGCATACCTTTTCAAGTGACCCAAGCAGACCTCTGGATCCTTATTGCTCTGCGGTTATCATTCCTAAGATACAGCTATAGAGGATAGCTGGATGGGTGAAAAATACTAATGCTCAAGGAAAGTGATGAGAAGGAATAAGTAGTGACAAGTCCCAAAATTTGTCCACAAATATACATGAGACAACCTCGCTATAAGTTTTGTTCAGGAAAACTTTCTCTTAATGGGAGGGGGAGCAATTGACTCATCTGACAAGGTTGATCAGGATATGAACTAAGTTGGTTAAAAGCAGTGAAGTTATCTTGTCCAAGATGTGGATTATAGCATTTTATTTATCCAACCTTCTTCAGAAATTTTTAGTTCTACTTTCACAAGAGAGAAAATGATACGGGGTACAGCCATTTATATATTAAATCTTTCCATGTCAACAGCTCTTTCATCGTGTACTGGGGAAAAGATGTACTAGTATCAAACTTTTGGACTATAATGTGCCAATAGAAACTAGTGAAAGGAAGGGGAGAAATCATATATAACTTTGACAATCAGCAGATAAATGAGAAACAATAGTCCCAATCTTTTGGTCTTGATAGGTAGTAACTAAGAAGATAAGGACTGTACTAAGTCCCAATTTGAAGAAACATTAACCAGTATTGCCACATTATGGAGGGCTGTGTAATTTGCTAAATATGAGAATTAACTGGACTTCAACATATTCTCAACCAGGAGTAAATGCTTTAGAACTGCTGTTAAACATCCACTACTCGGAAATTTGGGTCCTACAAATACTAGACTATAAGATTTATAATCAAATGTTAATGTAAACCTTCTCCATGTCAGATTAACTGAAAGATGTATAATTAAAAACTAAGATAACCAATTAAACCACAAGCCACCAAACTCTGAAACACCCTTGCTTGAAAAAATAATCAAATGATGACATATCTACGGAGCTTAATACATCTGAGAAGATATGTACATAACCAAATGAATCAGAACTATGCAAACTAGAAGAAAAAGAAAATGAATTATCTTAGATGGATAAGAAGAAAAACAAAATCAGCTAACCGTTGACATCAAAGAAGATCTGTTGATTATGCCGGTAACGCCACCAAAAGAACAGCCCTATTACTATTATAGCAAGAAAGAAGCACCAAAACTTGCTCCAAAAGCAACAGCCACATGATGGCTTTTACTTCCTTCTCTTTGATCTATGAAATTGAAGAAAACAGACAACACAATTTCAACAATAGAGATAGCAGAACCTCCTGTTTCTGTTTTCTCAATTTATTGTTTTCCACTTTTAAATGAAAGGAACAGAAGGTGAATGGAAATGATGTTATACAGACCTCCTAAACTACCTGGTGGGAAGGAAAGTGGTTCTGGATAGACTACTGGAGCGTTGTTCCCAGAACTTTATTACAAATCAAAGGATTTCCATCAACTCTGAAAATCATAATGAGAAACTTAAATTCAATATAGTAAGGTTTAGTAATCTATCAAATATCTTCCTATAAAAGAGATCAATTAAAAAAATATTTTTTCCAACTTAACGTTTAACTTAAGCTTTTCTTTTAGCCTTTCTTTTGTGCAGTGTGAAAATTAAAATTACACATGATAAGTCAATTTCAGTATTATTGAAAATTACTACTTCAACTTAGTATTTAAACAATAGAAAAGGCAACTCACTTGAAAGCTCTTGCAGATGTTTTGGGCAATGGACCACTAAGATTATTGAAAGAAACATCCCTACAAGCAAGATCAGCTAAATGAATAATATGTACGAGGAAGAAACAGATAATTAGAGTAATTTAGGGTCTTTTAAGGATATATACAACAAATTTGGAAGAAAAATGGGTAAAAAGAGGGTGGCAGTACTTTGAAGCAGGCCTCCAACTGAGAGACAGAGAATAAGATCCTGAGCTCATGTTTTATTTAACTCTTCTTCAACAGTAGAAGGCACATATGATAAGTTTGCGTTTGATATATTAGACTGTCCAGAAACAGTAAGCAAGAAAGAACACTGGGCTCTACAAATAAATTGGAAATTAGTTTGTTCTCTAAAAGGTATTTCGCCATCAAATTTGTTGCTGGATAGGTCAAGTGTCTGAAGTTTTTCTAAATTACCAACCACATCCAGAATAGGACCATAAATATTGTTTTGCAGCAATCTACACGAGTATGTCAATCAATATTAATAAGAAAACAGCTACATTGATGATGCGTGCCCAGGCGCGTGATATGGGAGTTGGATTTAGCCTATAAAATAACAGAAGGAAGCACTAAAAGAAGCATATAGTCAAGAACTTACACAGATTCAATTTAGTGAGTTGCAATTCCAGGTGATAAGGTGCCAGATAAACTTTGACTGCGGTAGTCCACTGATGAAGGAAAGAAGTTTCAGCATCCAGTTTACTTTAGGCTTTATGATTATCTAGAGTGAAAATTCTGCTAAATTACTCAAGCTCAGCTACACAGAGAGAAACGCCTTTTATATCAAAGAGGAACAGGTGACATTGCCAGCTGGGAATAAACAGAAGTCACATCTGAAAAATTCTCCCATAACATTAAGATCCATAGCAGAGCTTTTCTACCTTATTTCAATGAGCGGCATTTTACTCAAATATATGAAAAACAGTCCTCCACATTTGCCCTGCCACGTGAAAAAAGTTTTGTAGCCCAAGTCAAAGAAAAAAACCCTGGAAGAGGCTTCTCCATGCCACATCTTTTCCAAAAGAGTTACTACTCTTGTTTTCATTACCAGCATGGCACCGTGGAGAGAGGATTCACCTGACCAAGGCAACTGGTAACTGAGCCCCAATGATAAAGCAAATGAAAAGAAGCTCTCAGAGAAAAATGCCCTTTTTCTGGTGGCTTACGAAAGCAAGAAGAAGCTACAGGAATTTCTCATCAGTGTTGTAACTCTCAACATTCCCTTCGAAAATAGATACTTTCTTTCATTCTCCCACAGACACCATTTTTCCCATTACCTTCTCAGAAAAGGGATTACTTGCTTATCAAAACTCCCATAAAACATTGAGTGAAGAAAACTTACTTTTAACATAAAAATCACTTCTTCAAATTACTTTATCCATAGCAAGCAACTTACAATAAAAGGGTCACTCTCAGAATCAGAACCTTTTAGAAAAAACAAACCAATTTGCCAAAAAAAAAAAAAAGGATAGATGCTCTTTCACTCCACAGCAACCACAAGTCCTGCTCTTTCCAAGTTCCATAAAATTCTTCAAGCGCCAAACACCAAGATGCCAAGTTGCTGTCTTTACACAATTATGCAGATACTGGAATTACACTTTTGTAGACCAAATAGGCGCCCATCTAGTAGAATGAATAAAAAGGAGTTTCTCGAGAAGAAAACAGAGTAAGCCGAAAAATATGGTAACCTTGAGATCTGATAATGTTGGATAGAACTACTTCCATGGTTGGGAACTGATCCCAACGAATTCCATGTGGAATTATGTTTGAGCTATGCTTCTCCTTCAGTGAAGCTCTCTACCGTATCCATTCAAGATCATCATCACCATCTCCCTCTGTTATTATTCATTCTTAATATATACCACAAAGATACAAACACAACAGTAAAAGGCAAAACATAGGCCAAAAACTCACAGATACAGAGATGTCGACAGTTATTTTTTTTACTTTTCTTGTTCTTTTTTTTTTTAAGTAGAGGAAAAAAAGAGAATTTATTTAATCAGTTTAATATGTAGAAACAAATAAGCAATTGGGTTATGCAAAATTTGCTGTGATTGGACTGAAGGGATGCGTTGGATTGATGAGAATTCAGAAAGAACAAGAGCATGTCTAAAAGGAAAAGCAAGGGAAATTTTTGCAGTAATAACAAGCTTTTTTGGCAGGTCACGATGTAGCTTGTCTTAGTCTTTGTTGGCTTTTGGACTTTTCTCTTCTTTTTGAACATTTTAAAATGATTTTGTTCTGTTAACATTTTGCAGACATGGCCCACATTGCTTCACAACTTGTTTGTTCTCTACTTGGAGAAATTATTCCATATTATTTCTTTGTTTAAATTCAAATTTTATACGTTAATACTATTTTATAATTACTGTTTACCAAACAAATACAATATAAAAATGAATGCTGTTGATAATGAAAAAAACAAGCCATTAACACCATTACTACTACATATAAGCTCATCTAAAATATCACTATATAGCTGATATGATAGTGAAGCTAAGCCGATTGTTTTCTTATGCTAGTGCCTCATTCTAACAACGACATTTAATTTTAACACACATATTATTGACTGCATCTTTTCACTGAAATTATTTCATCACCTTATTTATTATATTAAGTTCTCTTTTTGACATAACTTTATTTATGGTGTAAACTTACAAAAAATA
This sequence comes from Datura stramonium, assembly GCA_018107945.1. Classification (NCBI taxonomy): domain Eukaryota; kingdom Viridiplantae; phylum Streptophyta; class Magnoliopsida; order Solanales; family Solanaceae; genus Datura; species Datura stramonium. Next base: position 11,374 of record JACEIK010005281.1, read on the forward strand.
AAAAATTCCACCAACTTTGTTTCCCTTTTTGATAGTCACAAATTTTTTTCTGCCCTTATTTATTATACTAATAAAGTATACGCGTACCGAGGCATGTCTCTCGTAATAAGAATAAATTTATAAAAATAGTATGAAGTAATATTTAAAAAATGTGTTTGTGTAATAATATAAGATATAGAAAGAAAAATTTTATAATTTTAAATTAATAAAAGGTTATGTTTAACTGTTTGATCCAATCTAATAGTTCTTTCTTCAGTTTTTCTAATACTTTTCAATAAACAAAAAGGTCATAGAAATAAAGTTTAATTGAGTCAAAAATCGTTTATTTTACATGAACACTTAAATGCATGCATTACATGTATATATAAAATTAAAAAAACAAAAAATTTTATATATTTCAAATAAAGAAGAATTTAATACATAAAATTAGTTAATATTAAGATCATAAATATTGAAAAATAGTTAAATGACTATTTTATCCAAGTGTAAACTCTATCTTTAAAAGGGTAAAAAGATGAATGATATTTTTGCTATGAGACTTTATACTTTAAATGTTTAATGCTAACATTTTTAACTTGCTTTACCTGTTTGTAAGATGGGCCACAGCTCAATATTTTTTATTTCTTTTAATCTATGTGTTTAGTCGAAATATTTCACATAAATTGAAATGGAAGGTATGAATTTAACTAAAGAGAGAATAATATTAGCACTTGATTAGTGGAAACAATTTAAAGTACGTTGTGTTTATATATATATATATATATATATATATATATATATATATATATATATATCTTAATTGATTTTATAGTTTTGAATGTTAGGACTTTTAATATAGTTCAACTAAACAAAGATTTTAAGGGCGAAATTTTAGTCAATTTTTAAAATATTAAATATTAAAAATATTTTTAATTTTTTTACTTTTTATCTTTTATTTATAATAGTTAAATAACAACTAATTGAGAAAATTACTACATGACAATTTTATCTATTATAAAATCTTTTAATGGAGGGCAAAAAGTTTAATCAACATTTCTAAGGACGTTAGTATATATCTACAAAAAATATTTTATTAAGTAAATAGGAGTAAAATGTTATGCATATATTGTATGATGAATTAGTTGATGGAATATAAAGAAATTACTAAAGATTGATCCATAAAAAGTGTGTACATCTTCACATGAAGCAAATTGTTTTAAAGTAACAAAAAAAGTGATTGTTACATTTCACGAACTATAGTGTTGTTAGCGAATCTGACCTCAATCTCACTTGTTCTCGATACAAAATTAGGATTAACATTATTAATGCATCTAGTTTATAATGTATAGATGCTTTAATGGCACATTTAAATATTTTTATTTGAAAAATTTTAACATAAAAAAATAATGCATAAAAAAATTTAAAATTGCAAAATTTAAAAAATCAAAAAGGTAAAAAAATTATATATATAAAAATGTAAAATGTTAAAATAATAAAAACTTGAAAATCGTAAATTATATAATATAATAGAAAAAAAGTATTATCACATTTTCGCCAACTAATGTTATAGTCATTTATGTGTCTTCCTTTGTTCCTTTTCATACTATTTGCTAAACCAATCAATTCTTAAGACTTTTATTATTCAAAGAGAATCATATCGCCTTAAGTTGTTATTGGCACCGTTTCATTCAAGAAATCCTCTTCAGATTCCATTGCCGAATTATCTAAAATAAATTGTGCTTAAGAGTTATAATTATAATAATATATAACTTCATAAAAAATTTATTTTATGAGATGAAGAGATACTTTACCTAAATAAATGAAACTGTGAATGTATAAGTAGACGAAGAATATAAGTTACAATAACACAAATTTTAAATCACATAATATTAATATAAGACTCGATTAAATGAGATAACATAGTATCAAATATTAGACCCAACTAAAAAAGAAAAATCAAGTTAAATATTTTAAATATAAACAACTTGGTGACATAACAATTATGATTGTCTTTTCAAATTCTGAATATAAAAAAAAAAAAATCACAATATGAAAAGAAAAAAAATATATTAACGAGAGAAAAATATACAAGGATGGGAATTGAATCAAAGATGTTGATGTAGAAAGTTGATGAATTAAATTATGAAAGTATATATCTTTTATATAAATGAATGAATTTATAAATTATAAAGCAATATAAAAATATTGGGATATTACTATAAAAAAGAAACAAAAATTTGGTTACTATGAAAAAGGAAAAAAGATTATACAAAAAAATATATATCTATAAAAAGTTTGTGTCATTAATAAAGGGAAAAATGTTATAAATATATTTTCTATTTATGGTAAATGTCTATTTCTTAGAAGGAAAGTTAGGGTTAGTAACTTTGGGACCAAGTTAGTTTCCCCTATAAATAAAGGATATTTTCCGTTCATTGTAGATCATTTCTTTAATCCTCAAGAAAATCCCATCAAGAGAAATAAGAAGAACTTCTCTCCTTCTCTCTTTCTCTACATATTCTTGTTCTTTCTTTATTATTTCATAACATGTTATTAACACGAATCTACGCACTTGAATACTCACTTTGAAGCCATGAGGTAAAAAAATTAAAAATTTTTTTGAAAGATGTAATACTTAACCACAAGAATTATATTACTTTGGTGATATTAACTGCTCTCACGACTCTACCATCTCAAAATTTAAAGTCCAAGGTATTATTTTTCTCTTCCTTTTAATATGGTTAATCTTACAAAATTTGAGTTCGTTTCCCTTCAAAGTTCGGGCGAGAACTACCTTTCATGTGTGTTGGATGCTGAAATTCATATGGATGCAATGGGTCTAAGAGACACCATTAAAAGTGAAAATAAAAAGCATCAAACCAAAATCATGATAAGGTTATAATATTCTTGCGTCATCATCTTGAAGAAATTTTAAAAATTTAATATCTCATGTTTAAGGATCCACTTGTTTTGTGGAATAGCCTGAAAAGAAAGGTATGACGGCACGAAGATGAGTCAAATCGCTTTAAGCTAGCGATAAGTTGGATCCCATCGAGATATAGAATACGTTCATAAGTATAACTCTTCAACATTCGAAATTGTTTCTCAATTGAAACTATGTCGAGAGAAGGCCCCATTAATAATGTTGATATGATAGAATATTGGTAGTACACAAAATTAATTGAGAGCTCAGGAAGAGCTAATGTGTTACTATTGTAGTAAGTCTCAAAAGAAAACTTATAAGTTTCAAAGACATTAAAAAAAATTGAGACTATAAATTATGGGAAGATCTAATATCTTCATATTACTCAGTGAAGCGGGTTATAAATAGTTATGTAAAATATTATCCACCGTTTTCTTTTATTTGTAGTATATAAATATGAATATGATGACAAATCACATACGAAAGTAAACTAGAAGTTTACTCAAATAAAGATAAGTTGGCATAATCGGTTGACCATCCCAATTCAAATGTAATGCAAAAATAGTGAGAATTCCGTGGCTATATGTTGAAGAAATAAAAGATTCAAGAATTCTCTCATGTTGCTTGTTCTCTCATGATAGAATGGTCATTATATCAGTTAAGATTTGGATTATATTCCCCGAAATTTTGGAACTTATAAAAGGTGAATATGGGCTAGTTCACATATGCGAACCATTTACTATTATATAATTTTAATAGATGCATCTATGGTATGGTCACATGTGCTTTGGTATCAACTTGTAATTGATTTTTGCAAGGTTATTTGCTCGAATTGTTAAATTAAGAGCAAAATTCTAAATTATAAAATCATGTTCATAATGTTGGTTCATATCTAAGTTGGTTTAGCAAAAATTGTATGCCTCCAATTGTAGCTAAAACATTGGTTATGAGAACAAAAATCACAAATAAAATTTGATATGAGATATGTTTATTTAACATATAGCAACATGAATACATCAAGCCAGCAAAGGTTTTCCTATCATAATTGGTTGGGGTCGGGAACCAAATAATTCTATCTAAAAATTTAGTGTGCGGTATATGATTCAATTATTCCACCACAACGCACAAAAGATGGGTCTCAAATGAGCTTGGAGGGTAAACGTTAGTTTTTCTAATATTAGGGAGAGAAGTGATAAGTAGGCGAAAATTGGAGTGTGCGATAAATTATCTAGATCCTCGAAAAAATTATGAACTTAAAGTTCAAGAGATAATTCACTTGTAAAATATTGCAAATCAATTGCGAATGTATTTGCTAACCTTTATTTTTATAATTCGGTTGCAAATGTTCCAAGAAAGGTCTTTGAAGAGCAAGGAGTCTATAAAACATCGAAGTGTGATAGACTGTTATACCACAGAAACACGAGGATCGAGACTGGGGAGTCATGAGAGGAAAACTAAAATCTCATACCGAGATCACGAGAATGATTCATGAAGTGGCTCGTGAGGAGTGACTGATCATTGAGAAGTGCACAGTGGTCGAAGGGCTTGTAAAGGAGTTGGGTAAGGCCACGAACATGACCAGTAAGGTGGTGAACCTCATTCGTCATCAGTCATCCAGAGTGGCATGGCTTGAATGGTTTTGAGCGAGTGGGGATCACGGGGCGGTGACCACGAGAGTCGTGGTCGACCACCACGGTGTGGGGTCCCACCCGAATGAAATTGGGCGTGGGCTCATGACTCAGGAGCCACGGGGTGCGCCAGCCTGGCCTGGTCATCCCGGTCCCTCATGGGGACTAATAGTCGGCCAAATTCTTCGATTTTTAGTAAGGAATTTTAAAATTCTTAAGTCTGGGCTTATACTACGTCATTTAACATGAGAAAGAGGGTGGTTTAAGAGGGAAAAGGCTAGCCAAGTCCTCATTCATGCATGCAAGGTTTGGGAAGGTGATAGAAGGGTGATCTGGTTTGGGAAGGTGATAGAAGGGTGATCTAGGTGATTTCAAGGTGTTCTTCATCAATTATCTCTTGGGCAATCTAGGAGATTGTAGAATTCAACTTCTCCCAGGTATGTAAGGTTCCAAATGGGTGTTTTCGTTCACACCCATGCCCATTCTCTATGATTTCATGAAAAATCTATCAAAAGTCTTATGGGGTTTTGAGTTCAATTTTGAGGAAAACTAATGAATTACTAATGGGTTTTTATGGTTTGTGAGATATTTCATATTTTATGGATTTAGATCAAATTTTACCATTTATTTCGATTATAAATTCTTTGATTTCAATTTCTACCAAATCAAGCCTAATTATGCATGATTTATGATCTACTCTCTAATTGTTGATATTTACAAACCCATCATCATCTATGATTTGATATATGAATTTATTCAACTACCCATAATGATTTAATGATTCTCAAGTTATATGCATGATCTACAAGTACGTATGAAATCTATGATTCATGAAATATGTTTTAGCCAACTCACGGGCCTTATGTCATGGCTAGTTCACGTATGTACAAATATGTTTATGATTATATGATTTGACTAGCCCATGAACTCATGCATATTATAATATGAGAACTATATATGTTTTAGGAGTAGTATCGAACACCGAGTAGGTTCGGAGCCTAGGTTCTGCCTCGGATCTCATAAACTACGTGTCACCGTAGGTATGTTGGGACCTCCCTTGTGACTATATCTGGCCCAGTTGTCCCTTTTCATGTGATCACTCCCTTCATGGTTCTACCCTTGGCAAGGTGCGAAAGGCCTCCCGACTAAGTTTTACAAGTCGGACTCCATGTGTGCTCATATGGGGTATGTCGGTTAAGAGAAGTCTCCCACTGTTCCTCATGATTTATGCATGTTTATAATTATGTATATTGGCTCAAGTCATGTTTAATAAAGCTTTTCTATTATGATTACGATTGTATTACGAATATTTTGAAAACCTTGAGCCTTATGTTATGTTATGATAATTACGATGAGCGTGACGTCCTACTCTTATGATCATTTATGAGTTTTATATATTTAAAATGTCCGTTTTACTTACCTTGCATACTCGGTACATTTCACGTACTGACCACATACTTCCTATGTTGTATCGTCTTATGATACAGGTTCCAGATCTCAGGCTCATCTCCATTAGTAATCCATCTCAGAGTTAGTTACCACCTTTTTTGGTGAGTCCTCATGTTCCGAGGGCCATATGTCTAGACATTGATGATGTTCTTTTGTTTTTGTTTTGTCGGGTTAGTTGGGGATGTTGTCCCATCAACCCATCTTACGTGATAGAGGCTTTCAGACTATATGTAGTACTCAACTGATATATATGTCTAGTACTCCCCGATGGTCATGCTATGCTATATTATGTTTACGTTTCAGCTATGTTTTATGTTTATTCTTCCACTTAATGCGAATGAAGTTAGATATGCTTATGCCATGGGTCGACTTGGGACCTCTCGGGGTTCCTTATCCTGTGTTTACTCGGGTCTACTCTCGGGTCGTGACAAACTTGATATCAGAGCCATAGGTTTGAAGTGTCCTAGGGTATCTGAAAGCCGCATTAAGTAGACTCTTTTTCATGGATGTAAAACGCGCCACACTTATGACAAAGAGGCTGCAATACGTTTAGGAAATGTTCCCTTCTTTCATGATCTATGTCGTGCGATGATAAGTCTCCCTATTCTTATAAATCATGCTATACGCATGTGCAGAATCATGTCTTCTCAAAACAACGATGGGAGTCAGCCAGTGCCACCAGCTCCAATGGATTCCATGCAAGTTACTGATGCGGAGCTCGGAGCTTCTGTCAGAGTATTAATGCGATTTATGATCACCCAGCCTAACCAGCAGGCTATCGTACCAGTGAACCCTATTGGGGAGGTAGCAGCTACTAGGATTTAAGGACTCATGAAGGAGAGCCCGCCGGAGGTTGGTGACTCAAGTGTGGTTGGAGAGTGTAGAGGGATCAATAGGGGAAACAAGAGGCCTACAGAATGAAACCTTAAGAGATCCCAACGAGGGTCGAGTAGTGGGATCCACTCTCAAACCCATCAGAAGTCTCTAGTCCAAGTTCGAGGGTACAAGCTCCGGGTGAGGGAGAGTACTTACCCAAATTGCGGGCGTTGCGGAAAGCACCACCGAGGGAAGTGTTTGGAAGGTTCAGATGTTTGTTTTTATTGTGGCCAACTCGGTCATGAACACAGGGATTGCACTTCAGCCAAGCTCGGAAAGGCCGTGCTCCGAATCCTCCTCCATCAGCTCCAGAAAATTGCCCACCTAGGCAGCACAGGTTACCAAGAGAGAGTGGCGGTCAACCGAAAATATAGTCTCAGGTATGTCATAAGTTATTCCCTCGTACCTATCATGATTGTTAGTTCCGAGGACTACTGTAAGAGGTACAATTCTGTTTGAGCATTTTAAGATGAGATTATCATATGAGAGGTGAGGAAATGGTAAGTTGAGGTCCTAGTCATGTCTTGAGTTTCTAGTAAGGAAGTCTTATGGATAGAATTTAGGGTTGTCCCTCCTTTCTTCTTTAGATGTTCCCTTATGTATCGCTCGATGCTACACTCGACTCACGCTTACGTTCAGAACCCTAAGATGGCAGGCAACCCCGTCCGTCTGCGATTCCAATATTACCCATTCCGTTTCATGTTATAACCCCCGAAATGTATGTGAACTCATGTCACCTATCACGCTCAGCCCTATGAATTCAGTTCCCTAAAGTTTGTTCTATCGGCTCATAAGATGGTGCTATATCAGGTATATGCCAAGATTAGACTTCTTACATGATTCGTGCTCATTATTCCCTTACTATAAACCCTAAGGATGTTCCTCATGATGGAAATACTGGTTAAGATGAGTAAATTCAGGATAACTCCCTATCCCCACCATAGATGCCAGACCTAGTACAGGAAGCCCAGTTATTAACCAAGCTTGGATGTGTAGCAAGCCACATGGTTATTTTGTGATTGTTGATCCGTTTTCCTAGGATGAATCTTTCAGTATCATTACTCTGTTGTTCATGACTTTCGGAAGTGGAAGTCTTTGTTCCGAGATGATCTAATGAAGATTGGGTGAGACTTTCGATTTCTGAAGGGTTTGAAGTTTGAGGGTTGACCAAAGTCAACAATCTAGGTTGTCAAGCTCGAATTTAGGATTTTGAAAGCCTGATTAGCTTTGGATGGTGAAATTGTGATTTAGTTGGGTAGTTTGTATGGATTATGAGGTGATTAGAGAGTGATTTGAACCTCGGGTTGAATTTATAAGTTTTGAGGAAGCTAGATGTGACCATGGTGAGGTCAGGGTCAAGCAACCTTATGTGGGTAACTTGAGGGTTCCAAACGGTCTAGAGTGGGTTTCAGGATTGGAATGCGTATTTGGATTGTAACCAGAGAATTTCAGATGAATTTCGGGTGGATTCGAGTGCATTGCGCATTTGTCATGGTCTTAAGCATAAAGTATGGAGGCTTAGGGGTGGACACCTCAGAATTTTTGACTGAAGATTTTAGGAGTTAGATTGGTCGACTCAACTGATGGCAGTGTTGTTGTGCAGAACGGATCAGAATCATCCTTGGTGACAGATATGAAAGCTAGACACGATGAGGATCCAATTTTGATAAAGTTGAAAGAAGTTGTTCGAAGTCAGAAGGTAGAGGTGTTCTCACAAGGGGGAGATGGTGTGCTTCAGTATCAGGGTCACCTATATATTCTAGATGTTGATGATTGAGGAGCCAGACGTTGCGTGAGGCTCATGGATCCAGGTATTCTATCTATTCGGGTGCCACCAAGATGTATCATGATTTACGGGGAATATATATTGGTGGAATGGCATGAAGAAGGATATTGTAGAATTTGTAGCCAAGTGTCCGAACTGTCAATAAGTAAAGGTTGAACATCAAGGGTCGGGAGTTGGTTAGATTGCATGGAGTGCCCTTGTTCATCATTTCAGATCAAGGTACTCAATTTACCTCTCAGTTTTGGCAGTCTTTTCAAAAAAGGCTTGGAACTCAGGTTAAACTCAGCACAACATTTCATCCGCAAATGGATGGTCAAGCGGAGCGGAAATCCAAACTCTCAAAGAAATGTTGAGAGCTTGCATGATGGACTTTAAAGGTAGTTGGGATGATCACTTTCCCCTGATCGAGTTCACTTACAATAACAACTATCACTCCAGTATCCAGATGGCACCATTCGAGGCTCTCTACGGGCAGAGATGTAGATTGCCCATCGGATTGTTTGAGGTTGGTGAGGCAGCTTTGATAGGACCAGATTCGGTTCATGAGGCTATAGTGAAGGTTCAGTTGATAAGGGATATGATGAAAACCGCTCAAAGTCGTCAAAGGTCATATGCGGATGTGAGGAGGAGGAGAGAATTGGAGTTTGAGGTGAACAATTGGGTATTTATGAAGGTATCTCCCATGAAGGGAGTCATGCGGTTTGGAAAGAAAGAAAACTCAGTCACCGCTATGTTGGTCCCTATCGAGTTATAAGAAGAGTTGGTAAGGTAGCATATGAGTTAGACTTACCCTCAGAGTTATCTTCTGTGCATCCTATGTTTCATGTGTCACTTTTGAAGAAATGTTTGAGAGACCCAGCCTTAGTAGTGTCAGTGGACACCGTTGGTGTAAAAGATAGCCTTAGCTATGTGGAAGTCCCAGTTGAAATATTAGATCGTCAGGTTCGAAGGCTGAGGAACAAGAAAGTAGCTTTAGTAAAGGTGCTATGGAGAAATCAACATGTTGAAGGAGCTACGTGGGAAGCCAAAGCGGATATGATGGATACATACCCACACTTATTTCCTACCGGCTCAGTTTCAGTTTGAGGTATTAGTTTTTTCCCTAATACTCTAATCAGTTTCCATGTTCAGTTTATGCGCGCAAGTTTGTTTTAGGTTATGATAGATGTATGTGATGTCTGAATTCAGTTCAACTATGTAGTTCTTTTGCGGAGGTAGTCATTCCGTCAGTTTTCGATTTAAATGATCAGTATTTGCATATGATGATTGCATGTTCTGCATTTTCTGTGTGTTTCTAATATTCGAGGACGAATGTTCCCAAGGGGGAGATATTGTTATACCCTGAAAACCGGAGCATCAGACCTGGGAGTCAAAACGGAGGAAAACTAAAATTTCGCACCAGATCACAGAACGATCCGTGAAGTGGCTCGTGAGAAGTGACCACGAGTCATGAAGTGCCTCGTGGTCAAGCAAGGCTTGTCAAGAAGTTGGGTGAGGCTACGAGCATGACCACGAGTCGTGGTCATACCTCACGACTCGTGAGGTCATTCGTGGCATGGATTGAATGGTTTGGGTAGTGGGGATCACGGGCATTGACCATGATTCATGGTTAGCCACCACAATTCGTGGGGTCCCTCGTGGGGTCCCCTAAGTGAAATTGGGCAGTAGACTCCACAACTCCAGGTCACGAGTCGTCCAGTCCCTCTTAGGGACTGGCAGTCAACCAAATTCTGCGATTTTAGTAAGGGATTTTCCATAATTTCTAAGTCCTAGGGGCCTAGACTACGTCGTTTTAACATCAGAAAGGGATGATTTAAGAGGGAAAAGACTAGCCCAAGTCCTCATTCATGCATGCAAAGGTTTGGGAAGGTGATAGAAGGGTGATCTAGGTGATTTCAAGGTGTTCTTCATCAATTATCTCTTGGGCAATCTAGGAGATTGTAGAATTCAACTTCTCCTAGGTATGTAAAATTCCAAATGGGTGTTTCCATCACACTCATACCCATTCTATATGATTTCATAAAAAATCTATCAAAATTCTTATGGGGTTTTGAGTTCAATTTTGAGAAAAACTAATGAATTACTAATGGGTTTTTATGGTTTGTTAGATATTTCATATTTTATGGATTTAGATTAAATTTTACCATTTATTTGGATTATAAATTCTTTGATTTCGATGTCTATCAAATCAAGCCTAATTATGCATGATTTATGATGAATTCATTTATGATCTACTCTCTAATTGTTGATATTTACAAACCCATCATGATCTATGATTTGAAATATGAATTTATTCAATTACCCATAATGATTTAATGATTCTCAAGTTATATGCATGATCTACAAGTATGTATGAAACCTATGATTCATGAAATATGTTTTAGCCGACTCATGGGCCTTATGTCATGGCTAGTTCACGTATGCTAAAGTATGTTTATGATTATCATTATTTGACTAGCCCATGAACTCATGCATATTATAATATGAGCACTATACATATTTTGGGAGTAGTATCGAACACCGAGTAGGTTCGGGGCTCAGGTTCTTCCCCGGATATCATAAACTACGTGCCACCGTAGATATGTTGGGACCTCCCTTGTTATTGTTCCCAGCCCAGTTGGCCCTTTTCATGTGATCACGCCCTTCATGGTTCTACCTTTGGCAAGATATGAACGGCATCCCGACTAGGTTTACAAGTTGGGCTCCATGTGTGCTCACATGGGGTATGTCAGTTAAGAGAAGTCTCTCGCTGTTCTTCATGATATATGCATGTTTATGATTATGTATATTGGCTCAATTCATGTTTAATAAAGCTTTTCTCTTATGATTATGATTACGATTGTATTACAAATATTTTGAAAACCTTGAACCTTATGTTATGTTATGATATTTATGATATGAGCATGTCGTCCTATTATGATTATTTATGAGTTTTATATATTTAAAATATCCATTTTACTTACCTTGCATACTCGGTACATTCCACATACCGACCGCATACTTCCTATGCTGTATCGTCTTATGATACAGGTTTCGGTTCTCAGGCTCATCTCCATCAGTAGTCTATCTCAGAGTTAGCTACCGAGTTTGTTGGTGAGTCCTAATGTTCCGAGGGCCATATGTATAGATATTGATGATGTTCTTTTGTTTCCGTTTTGCCGGGTTAGTTGGAGATGTTTTCCCATCAACCCATCTTACGTGATAGAGGCTTTCAAACCATATGTAGTACTCAGCTGATATGTATGTCTAATACTCCCTGATGGCCATGCTATGATATATTACATTTATGTTTCTGCTATGTTTTATGTTTAGTCTTCCGCTTAATGCGAATGAAGTTAGATATGCTTATGCCATGGGTCGACTTGGGACCTCACGGGGTTCCTTGTCCCGTGTTTACAATCCGGATCTACTCTCAGGTCGTGACAAGACCAAATGATTCCAAATATAGAACTCCTTGTAGAAGGAGAGGAGAAAATGATTAAGATGGTCATAATGATGAGACAAGTGTTTTAAGAAAGCACTACGACATAACACTTCATAAAACATTGGAAAAGGTTCAGGTACCTGAAAATGATGAAAAATGAAGAGATCTTAGTAAATTATGTCACATTGGAACTGATATCAAAATGATCATCGATGATACCTTTGATATAATGTAGCGCTCAATATTGTAAATATTGAGGAGGATCTTGAATTCAAATATGTCAAAATGTATGGACAGATAAATGATTGACCAAATAAAAATACGCAATTCAAGTATAATGCCAGTGGGTTTAAATGGATTCTTGTGGCATAAAGATTTTTCACAAATTCTGACATTATTATATAGAGAGGTCCTCCTGTGGTGGATTCAATTATTTTGAGATTGTTCATAAGTCTGGCAATACATGAAAAACTTGATATACGTATAATGAAATTATTTTCATGTCTAGATAGATAGTGAAGGATATATGAAAATCCTTGAAAGATTTAAAAGTTTTAAAGCGATTCTATTAAATACTCCAATGGCTGTGAGATCACTTAACATAAATAAAGATCAATTTCGATCTCATTAAATTGGTTAGGAAGTACCATATCTTTGTGCAATTAATGCACTAATGTGTCTTGCTAACATTAAGAGACCTGATATAACCTTTTTGGTTAATTTGTTAGCAAGGTATAGTTCTGCTCTTACTAGGAGACATTGAAATGGGATCAAACACATTATGCGGTATCTAAAACGGACTACGATATGAGCTTATTTTATTCTAAAAATTGCAGTCTCAATCTTGTTGGTTATGATGATGTTGAGTATTTATCTGACCCACACAGAGCTCGATCTCAAACTAGCTACGTGTTCATATGTGAAAGTACTGTCATATCTTGGAGATCTACAAAACAATCTCTTGTGGCCACTTCATCAAATCATGCCGAGATAATACATATTCATGAAGCAAGCTGAGAATGTGCGTGGTTGAGGTCCATGATACATCTCATTAGAGAAAAATGTGATTTGAAATGTGATAAAGTACCCACAATTTTATATGAAGATAATGCAACATGCATAACACAACTAAAGGGAGGATTCATAAAAGGAGATAGAACGAAACACATCTCGCCAAAACTTTTCTACACACATGAGCTCCAAAAGAATGGTGATATCAACGTGCAACAAATTCGTTCAGGTGACAATGTGGCTGATTTATTCACCAAGTCTCTACCACCTGCAACTTTCAAGAAAATGGTGCACAAGCTTGGGATGCAAAAATTCAAGGATGTTCTAATTACGGGGAGTTAATACGCGTTGTACTCTTGTTTCTTTACGGGGTTTTGTTCCACTGGGTTTTTCTTGTAAGATTTTTAATGAGACAGCCAAAATACGTACTATTAAATATGTGCATTCTTTTTCCTTCACTAGTTTTTTTCCACTGAGTTTTTTTAGTAAGGTTTTAACGAATCTATCAAGTAGACATCCAAGGGGGAGTGCTATAAAAATATTTTCTATTTATGGTGAATGTTTATTTCTTAGAAGGAAAGTTAGGGTTAGTAACTGTGGGGCCAAGTTAGTTTTTCCCTATAAATAAAAGAGTTTTCCATTTATTGTAGATCATCTTTTTAATCCCTCAAGAGAATCCCATCAAATGAAATAAGAACTTCTCTCCTTCTCTCTTTCTCTACAATATTCTTGTTCTTTCTTTATTATTTCATAACAAAAAAGAACTTTTTTCAAATTAAGGAAAAATCTTTGGGTGAATTTTTTTCTTTAAAAAATTTACACTATAAATAGAGTTATGCCATAAGCAAAAAGTTAAATATAACAAAATAAAGTAGAAACAAATTTGTGACAGTCAAAAAGGAAAAAAAAATCAGTGGAATTCTTTTATTTTTTTAAAACTTTACACCACATATAGATTTATGTCATAAATAAAAAACTTAATATGACAAAATAAGGTGATGAAATAATTAAAAATAATAATATTAAATAATAATTGTGTAAAAATAATAAATGGTAATTCTGTGTATTACGATATCTTGTAATGAAGGGCAAAAAATTCAATCAATATTTTTAAGGACCTTCATACTTTTAATATAGTATAGATTAAATTTTCTACTTATAACATAACTCTATTTATAGGGTAAACCATAAATAAAAAAAATCCTTCTACCGAAGGTTTTTACCTTTTTGAGTGGAAAACTTTTGTTCCCTTCATGACCATATGAAATTCTCATAGA
>JACEIK010005281.1:27633-46977 GCA_018107945.1 Datura stramonium
AAGTTATATGTATTAAATCGTTACTTATTTGTAAAAAGTAAGAGCTCTCAATATTTAGTATTTTTAAATTGAGTATAATTTTTCTTCTTAAATATTTTCTTATTCGAACTATATTATAATCCTAACATTTAAATCTTTAAAATTAATTATAATTTTATTAACTTATATTAATCCTTTTTTATTGAACTAACTAATTATCCATCACAATTTTAACTCATGATACGAGAAAATAAATCAAAGAGTGTGATTTTGTTATGCATTAATACGTTGAGTTCCTTCGTTTTTTTCTTTTTTTAAAAATGAAAATTGTACAATTGAAAAAAAAATATAGAAACACAACTTACTTTAAATTGTTTCAATTAATCAAATGCTCTTGTTATTCTCACTCTTCAATTAAACCTACACTATTTTTTTCCTTTTAATTTATGTAAAGGTGTTTGATTAGACACATTTATTAAGACTGAGTAAAAAAAATTGAGCGAAAATTATCTCATAAAGGGTAAAATAAAAATCTTAAAATTATGTTATAACTAAATATTTAAAGTATGGAGCCTCACAACAAACTATCATTCACTTTTAACCTTTTTAAAAATAGAGTTTTGTTTTCACTAATTTTGATGATACTTTCTTAATTTGGATGATCAATTACAAAAAAAGTAAATGTATTTGTGATATGATATCAATTTATTAGTGTCAAAATATAATACCCTAAAAAGTCCCCTATATCAGATCTGAGACTTTCAGCTGAAGCCATCAGGGAAAATATGTCACTACCTAAGAGGAATTCGAACAGAGATACGGGATCTAGAACCATGAATGGCTCCAAGCTAACCTATGGTACATATATAGCATGAATAAGAGCATTACTAAGAGGAAATAAATCATGAACGTAATATAAGCGGAAGTCTACATAACATATCAACATGAACGTAAACACGAACCAACTCGCTGAATCATATATACATAACTGTCTAAAAAACCTCTAAACATCTGATGAGCTGATGAGACAACACCCCCAACTAGCTCGCTAAGTCTGAAACTGAAAGACATGCATAAATAACCAAAACTAATGTTCTCGGATCATGAGGACTCACCAAAACTATGACAGAGTTGGACTGAGCAGGAGCGAGCTAACAAAGGGACTGAGATGGATCACCCGAACCTATATCATGAGACGATATAGCATATAGTATGCAATCAATACTTGGAATATACTAAGTATGTGGAGAAAGTAAAACATGTAGTAAAAATGATAGTCTGAATTCATGAATATAAATCAAGATAGAACATGAGAGTAGGGACAACATGTTAAAAGCCATATTCCTGAAATAAGCATAATCATGAGCTATTCATCATAAGCTGAACATAATGACCCAAGGTTTATAAATAGAAATCATATAGCGTGTTATACTTGAAATCATAATTGAAAATTCATAGACTGATCAATGAGTCAAATATGCTATAAAACATAATATCATAAGATATGAACCCGAGTAACTTAAAATATGAGGAACAGTGGGAGGTTTCATCATAACCGGCACCATCACGGTAGAGCTATATGATGCCCCAACTATCTCGCTCAAGTGGGCAGAGCCGTCCTAAGCCTTTTCAGGGCAAAGAACGATGAAGGTGTGATATCACTGATGTGCCCTTGGGCAGGAGAAACACTCTCTTGAGATACAATGGTGTGTAGTTATCAGACCTGGGTCCTCGAAATTCTAGGACTACTTGGTGCTAGACACTACTCCCAAAATATACATATTGCTCATAATCAAATTCTCAAAACATAGCTTAAATCTGTTTCTTAGGAGTCTTGACTCTAAACATCTCTGTAAAACTGACCTTGTAAGCCTTGGCTAGAATCATGATAAAACATACATGAATATACATGGGCTTTCCCAAATAATGAAATTACATACTTGAAATAAGCTTCATGATTCGAAATCATGGAACAATAAGTTAAGAATTCATAAACATTCATGCATACTTTGATAATTCATTATACTTGAAATCATGGGCTCAAAAGCTTGAAATTTATAAATTATGTATAACAGGGCATAATATTCATAACTTAAAATCATGAATTAGTAAATTTGAAAGTCAAATCTGCCCTATTAAACCTAAATCATCAATTGAAACGTGAGAGAATTGAACTCATAGAGATATTATGGATAATTGCATGAAATTGGGTTAAACCCTAGAATTTTCACAAAACTTGATTAGAGACTTGAATTCACTAGTTAGAGAAGAAGTTGGCCATGAGGATGGAAGAAATCCCCCATTAATGACCCTATATACCTGAGCTTGAAGGAACTTCAACCTGATTGGAGACTCAAAGGGAATTGAGATGAAAGAGATGATGAAACCCTAACTTCTCTTTAGGGGATTCGATATTCACTTTGGGGTGTTAAGAGTAGAATGAGGGTTTAGGATGATTCAAACCCTTAAAATACACCCTTTAGGAGTATTAAAACAATTTAGTTTAGGAGTTAATAACTTACGAATTATGAAAATACCCTTAATGATCCGACAGGAGACCCAACGAGTGATTGGACGATCCGTTGGGAGACTTGACGGGTCGTCACTTGACCTGTTGTCACTGGCAGATTCTTCTCAAATTTTTTGATCTTCTATTGACATATCACTTGATGATTCATTGTATCACTTAACCAGTTGTCAAGACTCTTTGAAACTCGTATGTATCGACTGTCATGCACCCAATGACTCACTTAATGAGTCGTTAAGTGAACTAATGAGTCATTTGGCGACTCGTTCTGTGTTCTGGTACAGTTTTATCTATTTTCTCAGTTTCAGTCTTCGGGTATGATTTTAAGAACTTTTGGGGGTTGTCCATTATCTCTCTCTTGGGAACATTCATCCTCGAATGTAGATTAAGCATACTGAAAGGCTAGGGAAATAAATGCAATCCCAAAACTGAAAGCTATAAACTGAAAAACTAACGGAGTGATTGATTTCAGATTAAGATACATGACTGAACTGAATTCATGAAACATACATGCATGCTATAACATGAAAGGAACTGAGAGACATGATACTGAGTAGAATACTAAGGAGGAAACTGGTACCTCATGATGGAACTGAGCCGAAAGGGAAAAGTGTGGGTATTTAGCCATCATATTTGTTTCGGCTTCCCACGCCCCTCAACAAGCTAATTTCTCCACAAATTGTCACTGAAGCTACTTTTTTGTTCCTCAACTTTCAAACCTAACGATCAACGATCTCAACCGAAACTTCTTCATAGGTAAGGCTATCCCTCACCCCAATGCTCTATATCGAAATAATTAAAGCTCGATCACTAATGCAATTTTTCAACAGAGATACATGGAAATCTAGGTGCACCGAAGCTAACTCTGCTGATATTTCTAACTCATATGCCACCTTGCCAACTCACCTCAAAATTCTATAAGGACCAAAAATCGGGGACTAAGCTTCCCTCTCTTACCAATCCTCATGACTCCTTTCATGGGAGACACATTCAGAAACACCCAATCATCAACCTCAAACTCAAGATCTCTTCTCCTAACATCTACATAAGATTTCTAACAACTCTGAGCTATTTTCAGCCTTTCTCTAATAAGATGAACTTTCTCCATAGCTTCATGCACTGAAACTGGCTCTATCAACATAGCTTCACCTACCTCGAACCATCCAATAAGTGATCTACATCTTTGCTCGTAAATTGCCTCAAATGGAGCCATTTGAATGCTGGAGTGATAACTGTTATTGTAACAAAACTCAATGAGAGGAAAGTGATCTTCCCAACTACCCTTGAAATCAATCATGCACCCTCTCAACATGTCCTCAAGAGTCTGAATAGTCCGCTCGACCTGACCATTCGTCTGCGGGTGAAAAGCTGTGCTAAGCTTTATCTGAGTACCAAGTCCCTTTTGAAACAATCTCCAAAACTGAGAGGTGAATTGAGTACCCCTATATGAGATAATGGACAAAGGAACTCCATGCAACCGAACCAACTCCCGAATGTTGAGTTTAGCATAATCCTTGACTGAATCTGTAGTTTTAACTGGTAAGAAATGTGCTGACTTGGTCAACCTGTCCACAATCACCCGTATAGAGTCATATTGTCGGCGTTTATGAGGCAACCCTATTATGAAGTCCATATTAATCTCTTTTCACTTTCAAGTAGGAATGCTGATGTCTTAAAGCATACCTCCAGGTCTCTCACATGCTAGCAATTCAGACACTTAACCACAAATTCTGCTATGTCTTTCTTCATGCCATTCCACCAATAGACTTCTCATAGGTCACGATACATCTTAGTGGAACTTGGATAGATAGAGTACCGAGAGCCATGAGACTTGCTCAACATCCGCTCTCTCAAGTCATCCACTGCCGGTACATACAGTCGACCCTAATATCGGAGTACACCATCTCCCCCCAGGAGAAAACCTCTACTTTCTTATTCCGAACTACTTCCTTCAACTTCACTAGGATGGGATCCTTATCTTTCCTCGCTTTAACTTCCGTCACCAATGAAGATTTTGACCCATTATGAACAATAACACCACCATCCGTCGCATCTGTAAGGCGAACTCCTAAATGAGCGGCCTATGGACATCCTTCATCAACTCCTTTCTCCCATTTTTGACATGAGGTACACTCTCTATGGACAACCTACTAAGACCATCCTCCATTACATTGTCTTTGCCCGGGTAATAAAGGACACTCATGTCATAGTCCTGAGAAGCTCTAGCCATCTCCTTTACTGTAAATTCAGATCCTTCTGAGTAAACACGTACTGTAGGCTTTTATGATCCATGAGCACATCCACATAAACCTCATATAAATAGTGCATACAAATCTTTAAAGCAAACACCACAACTACCAACTCTAGGTCATGCATCGGATAATTCTTCTCATGAGTCTTAAGCTGTCTAGAGGAATACGCAATGACCTTACCATGCAGCATCAACGCACAACCAAGACCAACCATAGAGGCATCACAATACACAACAAAACTATCTGTGCCCTCTGGTAGGGTCAATACCGGGGTTGAAGTGAGTCGAGTATTTAACTCTTGAAAACTCTTCTCACAAGCATCGAACCATTAGAATTTGACCTTCTTTTGGGTCAACTTAGTCAATTGTGCTACAATTGATGAAAATCCCTCTATGACCCTCCTGTAGTAACCAGCTAAACCCAAAAAGCTCCTAATATCAACATGATTGACAGGTCTAGGCCACTTCTTCACCACTTTTATCCTTTGAGAGTCAATCTATACACCCTCACTAGACACTGCATGACCTAATAATTCTACTGAGTTCAGCCAAAACTAACACTTGCTGAATTTCATAAACAGATGACGATCCTTGAGAGTTTGCAACGCATTTCTCAAATGAGTGACATGCTCCTCCTCACTCTGGGAGTATATGACAATATCATCTATGAAGACAATCACGAATATACCCAAATACTATTTAAACACCCTATTCATAAAGTTCATAAAAGCTGTAGAAGCATTCGTTAGTCCAAACACATAATTACGAACTCATAGTGACCATACCGAGTCCTGAAGGCTGTTTTAGGAATGTCACTCTCCCTAACTTTGAGTTGATGATAGCCGGATCTAAGGTCTATCTTTGAAAAGAATTTAGCACCTTGAAGCTGGTCAAACAGGTCATCAATCCTTGGGAGGGGATACTTATTCTTGACTGTAACCTTGTTCAACTGCCGATAGTCAATGCACATCCTAAGGGATCCATCTTTCTTCCTAAAAAAGAGAATTGGACCACCCCATGGGGACTTACTAGGCCTGATGAAACCCTTATCTAAGAGATCTTTCAACCTCTCTCTCAACTAATTTTGCTCAGCTGGAGCCATTCTATGAGGAGGAATGGATATGAACTGCGTATCAGGGAGAAGATCAATACCAAAGTCAATCTCACGCTCAAGAGGGACTCTTGGCAGATCATCCGGGAACACCTCCAGATACTCACATACAATAGGATCTAACTGAAGAGTTTGGGTTTCGAACATAGAATCCTTGACCCAAGCTAGATTGTATACACAACCCTTGGAGATCATCTTCTTGGGGTTGAGATAGGAAATAAAGCGACCTACAAGCACAACTGAACTACCCTTCCACTCTAGGACTTGTTCACCCAAAAATTAGAACTCTACCTTACAGGTTCTACGATTGATCGAGGCATAACAAGCATGTAGCCAATCCATACCAAAGATAATATCAATATTGTTCATATCTAACTCTATTAAGTCGGCTGAGGTGACTTGTTGAAGAATCGTGACAGCGAAATTTCTATATAACCGCCGAGCTAAAACTAACTCACCGATAAGAGTAGAGATATAGAAGGGTTCTGATAGGATGTTCATACTGACTCCAAAACTAACAACAACATAATGAGTCATGAAGGATAATGTAGCCCCTGGATCTAACAATACATAAACATTAAGACAAAATATTTGTAACATGCCAGTAATCACATTGGGTGAGCACTCCTAGTCCCGATGAGATGAAAGTGCATAGAACCTGTTATGGCGCTGTCCGCCTGCTGCACTAGAAGAGGCACACTCTGAGATGGGCGAGTTACTGGAGCTGCTGAAGTGATGGCTGGGGCACGACCTCTATCGTCACCTTATCTAGTTGAAGGAAATCTCTAAGTATATGTCCGGGGTTCCCACACCCAAGTAACCATCAGTGCTTACCAAACACTCTCTAGGGTGGCACCTACCACACTTCCTACAAGCTGGAAAAGTGTGCTCCTCTATCATGCTCCTCTGACCCCTAGAGTCTAACGCTCTGCCTATTTAATCTCCTCGAGATCTGGATAGAACACTAGCTGATGATGGAGCTGGGGTTGATGACATATGGTAGGACTGAGGGTGATGTCCACCATTGGATCTCTGTTTGAAATGCCTATAACTCCTTGTCCTACCTCTTTTATCCTCCTTCTTGTTCTCCTTCACTGCTCTACCTCTATCTGCTGGGCATATATTATCAGTCGGGAGATATCTATATCATTAATCAAGATAGAGGTCCTGCACTCCTTGATGAATGAATCTTCCATTCCTTCACAAACTTGCTCATATGAGCCCTTGGATCAGCAACCATCTCCAGAGCGTACTAGGATAGCTAGGTAAAAGTCAGGGTGTACTCATGGACAATCATATCATTCTGCTCAGATTAGCGAACTTGGCTGCCTTTGCTTCCCTCAACTCTCGAGGGAAGAACCTATCCATAAAAGCCATAACAAACTCATCCCAGCCAACAGGGACATCATCAACTCTCCTGCTCGCCTTCCACTATCAGAGCCATATATGAGCGACCCTCTTGAGCTGATAGGAGGCCAAGTATGCACTATCCTCTCCATAAACATCCATAACCTGGGTAATCTTCTGGACCTCCTCGATAAACTCATGTGGGTCCTCATCCACTTTTGACCTATGAAACTCAGGTGGGTTCATCCTAAGGAAGTATTTCACATGAGCCAAAGCCTGTTGGTTGACTTGGGTGGTAATGAACTATGATAACATCTGAAATGCGATCCTGAACTCAACATGAGTAACCTATTCTGGTAACGGATCAGCTGGAGCTAGTGGGGCTGGCTGATACCTATATCCATTGCCATTGCCATGGCCATTTTCGTTACCATTGTTAACTCGGTGGGGAGGCATATTTCTTCAAATATGTATAACATGAGTTAGAGGAGTAGAGAGAGGTACTTCGTCACACAACATAGATCATGAAAGAAGGAAAATTTTCCTAAGATGTTTCATAGCCTTTTCCCCATAAGTGTGGTGCGCTTCAAACCCATGGAAAATACTCTAATTAATGTGGACTCTTGATACCCTAGGGCATTCCTAAACCATTTCTCTGATACCAAGTTTGTCATGACCCGAGCTGGGATCTCGGACCGAGACACGGGACCTAGAACCATGAATGACTCCAAGTTAACCCATGGCACATACATAGCATTAATAAGAGCATTACTAAAAAAAATAAATCATGAATGTAATATAAGTGGAAGTTTACGTAACATATCAACATGAACGTAAACACGAACCAATATTGTCTAATCATCTATACATAACTTTCTGAAAATCCTCTAAACATCTAATGAGCTAATGGGACAAAACCCCCAACTAGCTCGCTAAGTCTAAAACTGAAAGTCATGCACAAAAGAGACATAATCAAATTTGATGTCCTCGGATCATGAGGACTCACCAAAACTGTGATAGACCTAAACTGAGCAGGACTGAGCTAACGACGGGATTGAGATGGATCACATGAACCTATATAATGAGACAATATAACATAGAGTATGCAGTCAATACTTAGAATGTACTGAGTATGTAGAGAAAACAAAACATGCTAGTAAAAACGATAATCTAAATTCATGAATATAAATTAAGATAGAACATAAGAGTAGGAACAACATGCTAAAAGCCATATTCTTGAAATAAGCATAATCATGAGATATTCATCATAAGCTGATCATAATGACCCAAGGCTTAGAAATAAAAATCATATAGCATGCTATACTTGAAATCATAAGTGAAAACTCTTAGATTGATTAATAGGTCAAATATGCTATAAAACATAATATCAAAAGACATGAACGTGAGTAACTTAAAACATGAGGAACAGTGGGAGGCTTCGACATAACCAACACTATCATGATAGAGCTTACGTAATGCCTCAACTATCTCGCTGAAGTGGGCAGAGCCATCCTAAGCCTTGCCAGGGAAAAGAACGATGAAGGTGTGATATCACTAATGTCCCCTCGGGCGGAGGAAACACTCTCTTGAGAGGTCCCTAATAAGAATATATATATATGTATATATATATACCTACGGTGGCGTGTAGTTATAAGACCTGGGTCCTTGGTATCCCGGGCCTATTGGTGCTAGTGATGAGTTGATAATTTACCAACTTATTGGGCTTTTAAACATGAGCTTTTGCTTATTTTTCAAGTCATTTGAGAGGATTTTATGCTTTTATTCTTTAGTTTTTGTAGGTATTTAATTTATGGATAGAAAGCAAGAACTTGGAAAAAAGCATGGAATTAAATAAGAGGATTGAAGCTTTACTAGATGGGATCAGTGCTCCACCAGATGGAGCCGACGAAATGCAGTAGCAAACTAGACAAGAGTGGAAGGTGTATCGGAGGAACATGGGTCAACACGTGTGAACCGCCGGTGCCAACCTGTAACACCCCAAAACTTTCCTAGACCAAGATAAGACCTTACATGAAAGACCAGGGAAAATCAGAAATTTTGTCTTAGAACGACTGAGACAACGAGCCATTGTCAGTAGTAACAACCTTTGTCTGGGTCGTGGTTAGCCCTGCCAGTTGTCCTCGGGAACCAAAGATACATGGAGTGACTCGTTTTGAGGAGTAATGAGTCGTACTGTCACTCGTTGCATTCCTAACTTAGAAATTAATTAAACCCTTTCCAGGAACCCACGAGTCAAATGATGAGTCGTTGTCTAATGTAATGACTCATGGGGTGATTCGTTAGTTGGAGCCTAGGTGTTGTTGAAAATCTTTTCCCAGTACCAATGAGAAGAAACAACGACCTATTGTATCACACAACGAGTCATTGTTTCCATCTGTGGAAATGAGTCCAAAAATCCCTTAGTTTTTCCATTGGAGATGACGAGTAGATACAATGACCCATTGGTTCTACCAACGAGTCATTGTGTCATCCGTTAATGGGGTTCCCAAGTTTTGTTTAAAATTTTTACCAGTGACAACGATAAGTAACAATGACCCATTGGTTCGTCCAACTAGTCATGGTCCCTTCCGTGGTCCATTCCCAGTGAGCATGAAAAATCAGGCCGAGGACCAATGACTAGTTCCAACAGGCCGTGGTCACAACCAACGACCCATTGTGAGACTCGTTGGACCCCATCGGGCAGATTTTCAGATTTTTTTAACTCCCTACATTTTTAATTCCTAAACTATGTCGTTTGGGGTTATTTTCAGAGGGATATAGGTAGTTAGTCGACCGTTTTCTCTCATTCCTCTCATTCTCTCACTCCTCTCATTCCCTCAAAGTCAGAACGTAGAAAACTCAATCAGGAAGCACAGAGAAGGGTCAAGGGTTTCAATTTTATTCTCAGATTTCTCAAGGGTTTTCTCCAGGATTTCTACACCAGGTATGTGGGAATTCAATAAGGAAATTATTCTTCCCCTGTTCCTCAAAACCTTCTGTAATTTCTTATTAGTTCTAGCCTTAAAGTTTTGAGTTAGGGTAAATTCGTAGCCAGATCCTGATTTATTCTTGCGGATTATTGTCTCTATGTATTCTTGCTATGTTTCTACTACTTGGTGATCATGTTACTATTTTTTCTTGTGGTAAATGGTTTTAGCCCTAACTCTATAAATGCAGTAAAATTTGGGTCTTGAATAGTTGATTAGATATTAATGTTGCTTGACTCTATTAGTCTTTGAATTCCCATGTTGTTACTATCATATGAATTCTCAGTCAGTTTGCATGCTAGTTAGTTCAGTGTCAGTCAGAAAGTTAGCATTTTCAGTATCTTTCAGTAATATCAACTATTCAGTTTGACTATAGTCAGTTTCTTGAGGTGTCAGTAATACCTCCTAGTTCCAATTATCAATTTATTTTTAGACGGTTACGACGCTTCTAGATAAGCAACTCTGACCAGTCTTAGAACTAGCACTTTCAGTTATAGTTTGTTCTTTAGACGGTTACGACGCTTCTAGATAAGAAGCTCTGACCAGTCTTAGAGCACCAATTTTCAGTTATTCGGTTCTACAAACTCTCAGGTTACTTCCAGATAAGTATTCCTGACTTAGTTCAAGAACCCAACTTCGAGCTATTTGCTTAGTAGTCAAGTTAGGACTATCTAGTGGGAGTAGTACTTAGCCTCGAGAAGATTGGGGTTCCAGCGCACCCAGGTTCCTAGAACTACGTCGCCACCGTAGGTTATTGGCCCAACAACCCATCCTTGTGATCACCTAGCCATCTACTATACCCTGTCAAGGTATAGTGGGCTTTCTCCAATGGAGTGTATACATCAGACTCCATGTTTAGCTCACGTGATTATATGAAAATTATAGACTCTCCCACTTGTAAGTACAATTTCAGTTTAGTTCAGTTTAGCTCATTTCAGTCACTTAGTTCAAGGACATGTTTATGACCGCCAGTCAGGGTCATTATTGACCATCTCAGTTATAGCTCAGCTTTTATCAGTATTTAGTATCAGTTGATCATATCATGTTATTTCAGTCCAGTATTGATTTGTCCATGTTTATTGTGTATCTCACTTACTCAGTACATTCAAAGTACTGACGCATACTTCCTATGCTGTATCGTATTATGATATAGGCGCAGGTTCTCAGGCTCAGCATCGTTAGTAGTTCCCTCCAACAATTTCAGAAGCAGCAGTTCGTTTGGTGAGTCCTCATCTTCCGAGGATGACATTTGCTTTTTAGTTAGTTTCTTTTTAGTTAGATTTTAGAGTTAGCTAGGGGCTTGTCCCAGCAACTTATCAGATAGTAGTTGCCTCTCAACTCAGATATTCAGTATTTCTTATAGTTATGTTTACACTTTCAGCAGCATTGATTACATAACTATTTTTATTCATCTTTCTCTTATGTTTACTTAGTTACCAGTGTAATGTTAGACCATGAGTTCGCTTGGGGCCACTTGTGGCACCAAGTACCGTGTTTCATCTAGGGTGCAGACTCGGGGCGTGACAAACTTGGTATCAGAGCACTAGGTTTACAGTATCCTAGGATGTCTGAAAGTCATGTCAAGTAGAGTCCTTTTCATGGGTGTGAAGCACGCCACACTTATGATGGGGAGGCTACAAGATGTTATTAGGAAAACTCCCTTTTGTTCATACTCCTTATTATACGTTGAAGTTAAATCCAAAAATGTCCTCCTAACTCGTGCTCTATTCATTTCAGTGAAAATATGCCTTCAAAATTAGGAAATGGAAGGAGGGATGGCAATGCCAAGTGACCTACTCTACCAGCTCTAGCATCCCCTCAGGATGATCAAGTGTCCCCGACAGAATTCTGGGCGGCGATTCAACTGTTGGTTCAGATGGTGACCAATCAAGTGAACTAGTAGGTGGTCCCAGTAAATGCAAATAGGTCTGCAGTAGCTTCTAGGGTTAGGGATTTCACTCGAATGAACCCTCCATTATTTCATGGATCCAAGGTGGGATAGGACCCGCAAGAGTTTGTAGAGGAGGTGCGGAAGATCACCCGATTTATGGGTGTTAGTTCCATGGAGAGTGCTAATCTGGCTGCTTACCAGTTGAAAGGGTGGCTCAGATTTGGTATAACCAAGGGAAGGAAGGGAGGTCAATAGAGTGGGATAAGTTCACGACCGTATTTCTAGACATATTCTTTCCTCGGGAATTGAGGGAGGCCAAGGTTGTTGAATTCATGAATTTAAAGCAGGGTAACAAGATCATGGAGGAGTATGCGTTGGAATTCACTCAGTTGTCAAGGTATGCTCCAGAGATGGCAGCCGAGCCAAAGGGCTCGCATGCTCAAATTTGTCAATGGAGTGTTAGACTTGGTACTTAAGGAGTGCAGAACAGCGATGCTAATCAAGGACATTGACCTCTACAGCCTCATCATTTATGCCCAGCAGATTGAGGCAGAAAAGTTGAAGGATATTGAGTGGGAGAACAAGCAGGCTAGAATAAGTCAGTCGAATTATAGCCACCAGAGGTCCGGCAGCAGTAGTCACTCACAACAGAAACAACAGAGGACTCCAACACCCATATTAACCAGTTCCCCTACTTTTCGGTCCCGCAAGGATCAGAAGGGTGGAGCATCTGGCTCTCAGTCCCAAAGTTACAGTGCCATCAACCGTTACCCAGCTTGTTCTAAGTGCGGCAAGAACTATCCAGGTGAATTTCACCTGGGCAAGGAGGGTTTCTTTGGATGTGGACAACTATGCAATAGGTTAAACGAGTGTCCTTCAGCAGGACAGGGGAAAACACAGTCTACCACTTCAGTAGCCCCAAAAGGCCGTCCAGCTCAGTAGGGTAATACTTCAGGTACGGATGGCGGTTAGTGCCAAAACCATTTTTATGCTTTTTCCTCTCGTTAGGATCAGGAGAGCTCACCTGACGTGGTCACAGGTATGTTACGTCTTTTCCACCTAGATGTATATGCCCTACTAGATCTAGGAGCCACACTATTATTCGTGACTCCTTATGTAGCTGTTCAGCTTGAAATCATTCCTGAAGTCCTCTAAGAATCGTTCTCAGTCTCTACCCCAGTTGGTGAATCAGTTGGAGCTAGCTGGGTATATGAAACTGCCCAATCTCAGTGTTGAGTAAAGTTACTCTAGATGATCTAGTAGAGATAGACATGGTTGATTTTGACCTCATTCTTGGCATCGATTGGTTACATTCCAGTTATGCTTCAGTCGACTGCAGAACTAGAGTCATCAGGTTTCAGTTTCCCAATGAGCCAGTCTTAGAATGAATGGGTAGTGTTTCAGTGCCTACGGGTCGGTTTATTTCCTACCTTAAGGAGAGGAAGCTCATTTCGAAAGGGTTCATCTATCACCTAGTTTGGGTCAAGATTCTAGCTTTGAGACCCCAACTATCCAGTCAATTCCAGTTGTCAGCGAATACCCTGACGTGCTTCTCGAAGATCTTCTCGGAGTCCTTCCCGAGCGGGAAATAGACTTCGGCATAGACCTTCTTCCAGAAACTCAGCGCATCTCTATTCCTCCTTATAGAATGGCTCCAGCTGAGCTTAAGGAGTTGAAGGAATAGCTGAAAGACCTTCTAGATAAGGGTTTCATCAAGCCCAACATCTCTCTATAGGGTGCTCCAGTGTTGTTCGTGCGGAAGAAAGATGGTACTCTCAGGATGTGTATCAACTACAGTTATAATACCCCAAACGTGCCTAAGATTAGACTCGGAATTTAAAAATGGAAGTTTGCTGAAATTGGAAAAAAATCCCACAGAACAGATGACCCAACGGATCGTTGGTCCAACCAATGACCCGTGGGAAGCAGTCATGGGAAGGTATGGTATGGTAACAGTGGATAATGACGGGTGAAGTAATGATCCATTATTTGATACAACGAGTCGTTACTGTGAGTTGTGGTGAAGAACTAGTCTTCAGCTTTAGGGGAGTAACGGGTCATCCCACGACCCGTCGCAAGAAGTAACGGGTCGTGGTCACCAATCGTGGATTGGGATATCAATATTTTTCTTGTCTACATAACGGAAGCTAACCACGACTCCTTGGAGGAAGTAACGAGTCGTGGTGAGGGTCATGGGAAGGATTAGTATAGGACCTGGAAGGAGGAAACAACGGACGATATAATGACCCATTGTCTGAAAGGACGACTCATCCTGTCGAGTCATGGGGACGAATCTGAGATCAGGAGGCTTGGCAGTGGAGACGACGGATGGATACCACGAGTTATGGTATCCTCTAACGACCCGTTAGTCCGGTTGTTGGTTCACTAAGTGCAGATTTTAGGGATTTCATTAAGGGCATATTTATCATTCCTAAGTCCTAGGGTCTTAAACTACATCGTTTAAGGCTCAAAAATCAGTGTTTATTGAGGGTAAAGCCTACCCTAGGCTTATTCATTCTCATGCATGCAAAGTTAAAGGAATGAGGAGGTGATGAAGCTTGTCTTCATTAATTTCCATTGGGCTTTCAAGGAGTGGTGAGATTTCATTCTCCCCAGGTATGTAGGGTTATGAATGGGTGAATCCTTTCACACCCATGCCCAATCTTGTTTAATTCATGAAATTCCTATCTAAATTCTATGGGGTTTTTACCCAATGCACGAAAATTCGATTTCTCTACATTGGTTTGATCTAACTGAGCTACTATTATTGAATTACGAATTATGGTAAGGTTTTATGTTGTTTTTCATTAAATATCATGTTTCATGTTTTATAAATTAAATTGCCCATTTATGAAAAGTTCATGAAAGTCAAAGTTTATGATGAATGTTCGAGTATTATGAATTATTGATGATGGAAAGCATGTTTTCAAGTTACCCATGTTTATNCCAGGCTCGACGGAGGTGTGATGCCGATACAACATTAAAATAGTCTAGCCATGGAATGGACTATATAAGGTCCTCGGACCTTATCTTCGTCCCTCGCGGACGGCATACCGCTCCTTGGAGCGATGTCATATAGCCCCTCATGGATGACGACATAGCTAGTAACCCTGTGGTGGTCATGGAAGGCTCCTGGGTGAGGGCAACCCCAACTGAGGTATTGTACTAAAATCTCAATCTAGCCACTCAAAAGGTGTATCTAGCCTTCTAGGCCAAACGCTACCGCTGCTCGCCCCCTAGAATAGTCTGTAAGGCTACTAGCAGGCACACCCTACACACCTATATCTAATCAGAGGATCCCGGCAGTGATCATGATCTCTAATAATCTAGACTGGATAGTGTGAGATCTAGAGTGGACTAACAATACTCTGAATGTCCTATGCAGACAACTATAACTCATAAACAACTGCAGGGTCACGGATGACTAATTACTTAGTTCCTCTACTTAGAACAACTTTAGGGATGTTACTGACCGAACATGCTTTTGACCAATCGGCCACTAATCCTCCACAAGAAACTTACCGACATTCTTAGCCTGTGGGAATACTGTACTAACATGGTGCTAGTCCTTTAGACCTCATCTTGGTCTACTCAGATCTTATATGACTTTTCTGGGCGATTCCTAACCTTATAGATAAGTTTATATAGACTTAGCCACTCACGGCAATCTATACCTGAGTATCTTATAAGAACAGGCTGGGACATTGGCCCTGTCTCTAACTTCTAATAAGGTCCCCTTCCTTAGGGTACCCACTGGTCTATTTGACCTAGACGACTAGGGTGGCTTCTTGAGCGACCTGTATGATGAATGCTAAGTCAACTAGGACTGACAATCACTGGTAATAGCTAACTAGATGGTAGGTTGTCACTCAGTTCACTAGACAACCTTAGGCTGCTGACTCTAAAGTATGGCCTTCCTATCTAAATTTCTGGCCCTAGGGCGTAAAGGTGCGCCAATGGTCCCTGGGCGTGCTTTACTAACACTACAGGTGCCAGACTAATTGCTTTATCGCCAAGCTACACCTATGTTGTTCAAATGACTACCTCAGGCCCAATGACTATCCACAAGATTCTAAGGTCCAGGACCGACAATAAAATAATAGCATTTTTCTAATATTGTAAACAGAAGAACAGGGAAGTCTCTATGACACTCCTAGTGTATGTCATACTGAACATGTTCCTTCCCGACAAGGGATACTGCAAAATAGTCTTTATACATTTTCTAGCATCTAACCACAACATATATATATTCATAGTCCACAAATAACAGTTTTCCACAACATATCTTATCTTAATTTACTGATAGCAACTATTTGCAACAGGCAGAATCGTTATCTCCATTGAAAAATATAAGTCATAGCACTGTACGATGAGGATTACTTACCGAGGGATAATCCTTACATACCTCGATTGTCATTTCCTGAATAACCGATGAGTTTTGACTTGCATTTGTCAGCTCTTTTCAGTTGTAATCCTAATACTGGAGGAAATAGACTAATTTCAATACCAAATTCGGCTTAAAAGATGACTTTTAATACTAATAACCATAATACATTAACTTTGCAAAAATACGACTGAAAACCTATAATTTCCTGAGAGTTCAGAAGAGAAAAGTGTTTACCTAAAGCCTGTGACCGTATAGGAATCAATTTGGAGCAGTTCTGATAACTTTTGCTCGGTGGGGTTCCAATCTGCCGGGCATATTTCGAGAAAATAACTCTGTAGTTATGCTCCCTGCGGGCGTAGAACTCGATACCTGAAGTTAATTTGAGATTGGGCGGCGTTTGATAGCGTAATTTCACAAAAACTTGAAGAAAGTTGTGTGTTCTTTCGTTTTTGGCCGAGGGAAATATTTAATGAATCATTTGAATTGAACGAAGAGACATATATATAGGCATAGGGCGGTGCCTTGGGCAACGCCCCGCACTGGCCAAAGCGCCAAGAGGCTGGTGCCCCGCGCTTGCAAAAGAGCCAAGGGCCCCACCGCGTCGCGCCTCCCAGGGCGCTGATCCCCCTAGCGCGCCGCACTTCCCAAAGCATCGGCAGGCTGGCGCGTCACGCTGGCCTTTTACGGCCTGGCCTCACCCAACCCTACCTCCGAGGCTTTTCCCACACGCGTCGAGCTCTTTTTACTCGTCACAACCCACGCGTATGCCTACTAACCGTTAACATTTTATGGGGTGTAACACCCTGTGGGTGCGATATCTGGACTTAACAATCCTATATTACTTGACGATCACGTACACTTGCATGCGATTGGGCGACATTAGTTATAGACCCTTAAGGATCACCAAATGTTTGCTAAGTTCAGCAAGTGTGAGTTTTGGCTGAACTCAGTAGTATTTTTGGGCCATGTGGTGTCTAATAAGGGTGTGCAGGTGGACTCTCAAAAGATAGAAGCGGTGAATAATGGACCTATACCATTTAGTCCTTCAGATATTAAGAGCTTTGTGGGTTTAGCTGGCTACTACAGGAGATTCATTGAGGGATTTTCATACATTACAACACCATTGACTAAGTTGACCCAGAAGAGGGTCAAATTTTAGTGGTTGAATGCCTGTGAGGAGAGTTTTTAGGAGTTAAAGACTCGATCACTTCAGCCCCAATATTGATGCCTCTAGGGTTGATTTTGGTTATGTGTTGATGTAGCATGGTAAGGTCATTGTGTGTGCCTCTATGCAGCTTAAGACTCATGAGAAGAACTATCCGACGCATGACCTAGAGTTGGCAGCAATGGTATTTGAATTGAAGATTTGGAGGCACTACTTGTATGGAGTGCTTGTGGATGTATTCACGAACCATAAGAGCCTTCAATATGTGTTCACTCAGAAGAACCTGAATTTGCAGCAAAGGAGATGGCTAGAGCTTCTCAAAGACTATGACATGAGTGTCCTTTATTATCCAGGCAAGGCCAATGTAGTGGCGGATGCTCTTAGTAGGTTATCCATGGAGAGTGTGTCTCATGTGGAGGATGGGAGGAAGGATATGGTGAAGGATTTCCATAGGCTTGTTCGTTGGGGGTTCACCTTACAGATTCGGCGGATAGTGGTGTGATTGTTCAAAATGGGTTGGAATCTTCCTTGGTGACGGAAGTTAAAGCTAGTCAAGATAAGGATCCTATCCTGGTGAAGCTAAAGGAAGCTCTCCGAAATCAAAGGGTGAAGGTTTTCTCGAAAGGAGGAGATTGTATACTCCAATGTAAAGGTCGTTTGTGTGTGCCAGTTGTAGATGACTTGAGAGAGCAGATGTTGAGTAAGGCTCATGGCTCTCGATACTCTATCCATCCAGGTGCCACCAAGATGTACTCTGACCTACGGGAAGTCTATTGGTGGAATGGAATGAAGAAGGACATAGCAGAGTTTGTGGCTAAGTGTCTAAATTGCCAACAGGTGAAGGTCGAGCATTAGAGACTTGGAGGTATGCTTCAGAATATTAGTATTCCTACTTGGAAGTGGGAAGAGATTAATATGTACTTCATTACATGTTACACCCCATAAGTTATTGACACTTAGTTGGCCTATTTGCATGTTGGTTAAGAGTTTTAGAATGTCATACGTGTGAGAAAAGGGCCCGGGGAGAGACCAGACAAGCGCCAAGTCAGAGCGTCGCAAGGAAAATGCGACTTATAAATCGCATTCGACAAATGCGACTTAAAGGCCCCAAGTATATAAGGCTTCCACTTCGTTTTAAATCATTTTCGCTTCATATAATTTCCAGTAAACGAACAGAAATAGAGGGGAACGAAGGGTTTGATTAAATTTCCTTCCTTTTACACCGTCAAACGTAGTCCAAACTCAAATTAACTTCGGATAGCGAAGTATAAAGCTGCCAGGAGCATTCCTGCGGAGTTAGTTTCGCGAAACTCAGCCGGTGAATCGTCGTCACGCCGAGCTAAGGTAAGTGGAATTGCTCCAAACTAGTGTTAATATACTTCCAGCATTAAAGTGAGTATTTCTCCCTTCTATACCCCTGAGAAATAGCGAGTTTTCGGCCGCTCTTCGGTAAGTCGAAGAATAGGCAGTAGGTATAGCCATAATATGGTTTCTTTCCAAAATAATAGTAGAATTAATTCTATTCTTTCGTGAATACGAATACATTTGGGGGAAATAGCTGAATACTAGCCGAGCTACGCCAATTAATCAGAAAGTCGGCAGTTGAGGTATGTAAAGCCAGTTTCTTTCGGCAAGCTAGTAGTTATAGTATAGCAAAATAGTACGAATTTCAGTAGAGTGTTTCAGAAGTCGTATATTA
>JACEIK010005281.1:48011-58880 GCA_018107945.1 Datura stramonium
TTGATTCTACTTTTCAGTGATAACTAGTCAGCATGGTGGCCTTGTCGGCCCGCATAGGTTCCCTTATGTTCAGTTGTTTTGGGTAGCTGTTATATTCCTATAGGTAGCTATAGGCCTTGTTGGTCGGAGGCTGTATTTACAACCGTTATATAGCCCGTTGTTTTCATAAATCCAGAATTAGAGTCAGCCTGGCACCAGAAGTGTTTAGGCTCAGTAGTCCAGCAGTCCAGGTCCTAGTAGGGCACCAGGTGCCAGTCATGCCTCCCAAGGCGGGGCGTGACATTACAGGCTTGCCTCGTACCTACCGATAGTATGACTCTATATTGGTGATTGTGGATAGATTAACCAAATCAACCCACTTCTTACTGATCAAAACCACCGATATAGAGGGACTATGCTAGATTGTACATTCAGGTGTTGGTTCGGTTGTATGGAGTTCCTTTTTCCATCATCTCATATAAGAGTACTCAGCTCGCTTATCAGTTTTGGAGGTCAATTTAGTGGGTCCTTGGTACTCAGTTCATACTTAGCATAACTTTTCACCCACAGACAGATGGTCAGGATGAGTGGACCATTCAGACTCTTGAGGATATGTTGATAACTTATTTTATTGACTTCAAGGGTAATTGGGATGATCACTTTCCTTCTATCAAATTTTCTTACAATAACAGTTATCAGTTCAACATTCAGATAGCTCCATTTGAGGCTCTTTTTGGGTAGAGGTGTAGATCACCTATTGGATGGTTTGAGGTAGGTAAGGCTTTGTTGATAGGTCCAGATTCAGTTCATAAGGCTATGGAGAAGATTCAGCTTATTAGAGAGAGACTGAAAATAGCTCAGAGTCATCGGAAATCATATGCAGATGTTAGGAGAAGAGAGCTTGAGTTTGAAGTTGGTTATTGGGTGTTTCTGAAGGTGTCTTTCATAGGAGTGATGAGGTTCAGAAAGAAAGGGAAGCTTATTCCCCTATATGTTGGTCCTTATAGGATTCTGAGGTGAGTTGGCAAGATGGAATATGAGTTAGAGCTACCAATAGAGTTAGCTTTGGTGCATCCAGTTTTCTACGTATCTTTGTTGAAGAAGTGCATTGGTTACCCAGCCTTAGTTGTTCCAGTGGAGAACATAGGTGTGAAGGATAGACTTACCTATGAGGAGGTCCCGATTGAGATTCTTGACCGCCAGGTTCGGAAGTTGAGAAACAAGGAAGTAGCATCAGTGAAGGTGTTATAGAGAAATCAGCTTGTCGAGGGAGCTACATGGTAAGCCGAAGCAGATATGATGACTAGATACTTGTTGATAACACTCAAACTCACATTTTCTGACAAAGTATGAAGTGGTTGTTGTCAATAAATAACCCAACAAAGAGGTTAGGGTCGAACCTACAGGAAATAGGGTAAGATATAGACTAATGCCGGTACTTGAGCTTATTGGTGAGTTATCTCCAAATTGAGGGGCTTAAAGAAAAGTAATATTAAACAATATTATAATTGTAATTGATATCAATATTTGCAAATAACTAGGGTATGTTTTCCCCATGGGTTCAAAAACTACTTCGGGCATACACACGTGATCAATCCCAATGCTTACTTGTAGAAATAATAATTAAGGTTCATCCAAATGACTGGTTCGTCCCTATTGGATGACTGTACTCAATCACCGGGTTAGGTATCATGAGTGATTTCAAATTAACCGTTAACAATATGTTTCAAATTTAACTATCCTGTGAACACAGCTCAAGTTAATACAATGATCATAAAGATCAAGGCTTTGTTGTAATTCTCTTTTCCTAATCTCTACTTCTCTAGGTTCAAGCAAGTAAAGAGTTCAAGCAAGTCCTAACATTGTACACCATTAAGAAACGTTCAAAGATGAAGAGAATACAATACAAGAATTTAGCATTGGTTTTGAATTACGTTCAAAGCATTGTTATAAATATATTTTCTATTTATGGTGAATGTCTATTTCTTAGAAGGAAAGTTAGGGTTTGTAACTTTGTTACCATGTAAGTTTTCCCCTATAAATAAAGGGGTTTTTCATTCATTGTAGAATATACCTTTAACCCCTTTAACTCCTCAAGAGGACCCCCATCAAGAGAAATAAGAACTTCTCTCCTTCTCTCTTTCTCTATAATATTNCTCTATAATATTCTTGTTCTTTCGTTATTATTTCATAACAGCGTTGGTTTTGAATTACTTATGTGTAATCTTATTTAGTTAATCTACCATGGTTCCCACAACCCCCAATTGTAGAGGTTTTAGTCTCTCATGGTTGTAAGATTACAATTAGCATTCATAGAAAAATACATAATTAAATACTTACAATAATAATTGGAAGAAAACCTGATTTGAATATCAAAGAACAATCTCAAGAACAATTGATGAAATCAAGTGTTGATCCTAAGAATTGTTCTCCACAACTTGATAAAAATTCACAAAAATTATTCTTCACATATCTCTACTACTTCATTTCTATGTTATTCTACTAAAATGAAACACAAAAGGTATATATACAGATATTAGAAACTTTTTCCTAAGCTAACAAGGAGTTTTCATATTTGGCGTCGATTGTGTCACGACTGAACCTACGACCCATAATAGGATTGTACGGGTCGTTCCTGCTTCTCGTACACCCTTGGTTTCTGTAGATTTGTCTAAGTGTTGGCAGGCTGGTACGACTCGTACCACAGTCCTACGAGTCGTACAATGCATCCGTGGTTTGGACTTGAGAACTCAGACATCTTCTGAAGTTTTCCATGAGTATTGTGGTACGGCTCATACCTTCATTCTATGACTCGTACTGCTTGTTGTATCTAAAGTTCTGCCAAATATTGAAGAATCACTTGAAGCTCACCATGGCTCATGGTACGGGTCGTATGTGGTTACTATGATCCGAGTGCCCCGTACCAAAAGACTGCCTTTGTGCAAATTTCTCTGAACAATACCATAACTCCAGTTACAGCTCGTACTGAGATTCGTAAGTTGCCTTCCTCTTATTCCAGCCTTCAGACTTTCACCATGATTCTCAGTACGGCTCGTACAATCAAGGTACGACTCGTACTAAGACTTGTACTTGACTAATTTTCTGCATTTTTATGCCTCTTTTGCACATTTTTGCTCCAACACTTATTTTTCCTTAAATCAAAGTAAAAGTACCTTATATCCATATAAACATACCTAAGGCCATGCTATTTTCTCAGTTTTAAGGGTCGAAAGTGTTGTAAACTCACGGCACATCAATACCCTCAACTTAAGACTTTTGCATGTCCTTAGGAAAATAATGAGTTTATTCTCGGTCATGAAGGTTGCTGGACGCTTCATTCCGAGGCCTTTTTTATTAAAGCCTTAACAAAAATAAGAGACAAATAATATTTTCATCATTGGTCACGAAATTTGTCGATCGCCGCGCCATGGCAGGTGTAGAAAATCTTTGTTGGTCTCGTAGATATGGAACATCTTCACATAAATAGACCTCCCTACCGCCACCAATTTCGCAAAAGCGAACTCTCCTCCACCTAAGTGACCTCAACTAAGCAGAAAAGTGTCATAGGCACAATTGACCAACACCACCTCCACCTAAGTGACCTCGACTAAGCAGAAAAGTGCATAGGCACAATTGCACCAGCACCAGCTAAAACCAACAACTACTCCAACGTTACAACTTTGGTTTCAATATTCGAAACTCATCCGAGACCTCCGTGTCACAAATCAATAGTGCAAACCACTTCTAAAACCCATTTCAGATCTGTTGAAATCATTGAATCTCCAATTTGAGATCGTCTTGACAAAATATTGACCATGGTCAACTCAAATTTTTCAAACTTAACTAAAAACTCAACTGATGATCCAAATCACTCTCAAGCACCTCGGGATTCGTGTAAAATATCCGACTAAATCATAAATCACCCTCCGAAGCAAATGAAATAGTCAAAACTCAAATCCGACCTCGTTAATCCAAAATGTTTACTTTGATCAAGCTTCTCAAATTTCAACTTTCAAAAATAAAATTTCTTCTTCGAAAAACATTCAATAACCTCAAAATTCATGTCACTTATCATTAGTTTTTCCATCTCATTTCTATGCAAATTTGCCTATAACAAACTTCAGAGCAAACCCTTTCAAGTAACCGCCAATGGTCCTTAAACTGTTACACAAAATTGCAAAACTAAACACATAAAATTAGAGGCAAAGGCAAAGTTTGTAAGGATAAGAAACAACACTTAAAAAGAAAGAGGAGTATGTGGACCATACAATTAAATGAGTGTGGAGACAGAGAATGTTTCGCATCAAAATTCAATATAATTAAATGTGTTTTGGATATTGATGATTTATAAAAAGCCTTGGCCATAATTTTATTTTTGAAAAAAGAAAAATAATACCATGTAATGAGCACTAGTATAAAGTAATTTAAAAAAACAGGAAAAGAGTGTAACCTCAAAATATTGTTTATACTGCATTAGTTTTTGAGATTTTTGAGATTTCTCTAAATAAAATAGAGAAAACCCATAAAATCTCCTTTAAATTTGTCCACATAATTTAATTTAGCACTTCAAATTTTACAAATATTTATTTATCTTCTTATTTTAATTAGAAATAAATTAATACCTCCTTAATAAGTGATGTGACAAAAAAAATTAGTTTTAATTTTTGAAAAGCGCATGAAAAAAGAAAAATATTAAATATAATCTACAGTATTCATGTGTCATCTTCTAACTGGATGATGCGATTAGCTATACTTAATTATGTTTTTCTTTATTTTTTATTTTCATTTTAAATTTTCTTTTTCCTTTCTCTTTCTTCTTCTCTTTCTTGCTTTTCATATCAAATTTCTCATTATCTTTTCTCATCCTCTATGTCATTCTCCTTTTCTTCTTTTTTTAATTTCTTTAAAGATAAATTTGCTTAGTGATTTTAATATTGTAACATAATAAAAAATTTAAAAATTTTTTTATAAGAAGATTATATGTGGGTTTGATTGACTGGAAGTTATTTTCCGATGTCATTTTTTTTATGAGGTTGACTCATATATGTTTTCTTTTTAAAACACTGATTAAAAAACTTTTCTCTTATCTTTCTCCTTTCTTACTCGAAACTCAAGATTCAACATTGAAATTGAAATCATTGCACTCACTCCGAAAAAATTGAATTATGCCGACTTTTTTTTCATCTATAAACTATCTTATTGAGAAACTTTTTGAATTATAAGTGAGGTATGAATGTATGTGTTGTAGATATGAAATTAAGAAAAGTTCTGCCATGAATATATTGACATAGATATGGAAAAAAAAGTAGGGAAAAACTAAAAAAAATATATATATAATAAATAATCAAAAATAAAACTAATTTTAAAAAAAATGATGTTATACATGTAAAGGCGCGTGTATAATACTCCGATACATTAATCTAGAACTATCTTGGAAGGGGGTATTAACCTCACTTTTGACTAAAATAAGGAGGTTTGATTTGATGTGTTTACTCAATAAAATATGCATGATGCAAAGCTTGAGGAATACCTAGTATGTCATCAAACGATCAATGATCCACACGCTATTATGATTTTCTGATCAAGTTAACAATAGGATTATGGAATCTCTAGATAGGTGTACATGTTATTATGAAATTTATTTTTTTTAGATAAGCTTTTAAAGTATATGAATTACTTACTATGAAATCAATATAATCAATATAACTTACCTACAATTTAGATAAACTTTGGGTTAATGATCTAAAAATCTTTTGAAGGAAGTATATCCTTATAGATAGGTAATACTAAATACTTGTGTCCCTAGCTATTGGTAGATTTAGATATTGATTTCTAATCTATTTACATAAAATTACATACTTAAAAATAGCACAAAGTACTTAATTAATAAAAATTATAAAGTACTTTGTCCGTCAATTCGACTTATTTAATATCGACTCGACGCATTTTTTAAGAAGAATAAATAAAATGACAATTTTATTATAACACACTTTTTAAATATAAATAAATTCAATGTTTTGAAAAATCTATTGAGAATTGACTATAGTTAATAAGGGTAACTTTGCAACGAAGTGAAAATTATCTCTTAATTTGTTAAATTAGACAAGTAAAGAATAAATATCTATTTTTTAATATAGTGAACAAATAAAAGTACCCAGAAAAAAATATTTTGTAGCTCAAAGTATTTAAGAGAATGTTTGAAAACATGGAGAAAATACTTCCTAAACAAACCATCTTTCAACAAAAAGCAAAACCAATGAAGTTAGGATTATACGAGGGTAAAATATTTAATTTTTTGTTTTACCTTGAATGTTAACTTCATAATTTTATTTTAAAATAAAAATATATAAAATGTTACTAAAAATCTAAATATTTATAACTAAAATTATATTTACAACTTCTAATTATAGGAAATTTTTTGAGTCCTAAACAGTAATAATGTTTTTTGTTGCAAAAGAAAAATAGTACTCCTACTTAGAATAAGACAAGAAAAATTATTTTCTTGCAATCTCATATTATCATATGATAGTTGTGTTGATAACCTAAGTTTTTCAAATGTTTGGTGTTTTAAAAAAATTATTTAAGAAGTATATATTTTTTAGATCAAATTATTAAAAATATAAAATTAAAAAAACAAAAAAAATAAAAA
Source organism: Datura stramonium (assembly GCA_018107945.1). Classification (NCBI taxonomy): domain Eukaryota; kingdom Viridiplantae; phylum Streptophyta; class Magnoliopsida; order Solanales; family Solanaceae; genus Datura; species Datura stramonium. The sequence goes on from JACEIK010005281.1 coordinate 54,640, forward strand.
ATATTTAAAAGAGAAGGAAAAAGATATTTAGACAAAAGAATTCGATAAGCCCATTAAGTAGCTCTTTTCAAAAATGGACACTCCATTGATTTTATACGGCTTCTGTTGACCTAGAACACATTACTAGAGATATATTTTATCAATTAATTATATTTTAAAATGAAGTTATTTAATGATAACTTATTATTAAAATAATAAATTTTTGTTAATTTACTAAATAAATAAGTTAAAATAATATTTTTAATATAAAAATTAAGTAAAATAAAAACAGAAAAGTAATATATATCGATGAAGATATGTATAAATGAAGAAAGAATATATACCTCATACGTTCTTGTTGTCATAATGAAAAATACATTTATGAAAAGCACAATAAAACTCTTAAAATTATGTAACGTAACTTGATTATACTTACTGCTCCACTATAGTTAAACGAACCTAACTATCATTTTATTATTTTTTTTCATTTCATTTTCATGTAGAGCATGACCGTAGTCCGTAAATCATAATAAAACAAACATTCCCCAAGTTAAGGCGGGAAGGGCCTTTGTGTCATTTCCTCATTCCGCGTCAACATTGGCGTCTTATAGACTTCCCATCACATTACACTCTGCAACTCTCCTACTAAAACCATCACACCTAAACAACACCCTTTTCCACCGAAACCATCAAGAACCTTCCTTCTTCCCTCTTCTTCCTTCCACTTTCCCTCCCATTTCCCCTCCTCCTCCTCCTCCTCCTCCTCCTATATATATATGCACTTCACCCCTCCCTCAATTTCTCTTAATCTATCTATCTTTACAACTACTAGATCTGTTGTTCAATAATGTCTACTATGGATAACGATAACCCAAGTTTGCTTCACGATCCGTTGGTTGAATCCTCCAAAGGAGGCTATGCATTAAGTGGGAAAATAATGCTAAGCGCCATTGTTATCTTGTTCGCCGTCGTTGTTTTCATGGTCGGTCTTCATCTCTATGCTCGTTGGTACCTTCTAACACAGCGCCGCCGTCAACTTGTTCGCCGCCGCAGGGTCCATCATCGCCGCACCCATATTGTCTTCTACGTTGATAATCCTAGTTCCGGTTTGTCTGATGCCAACCGAGGTTTGGAGCCGGCGGTTCTCAACTCGCTACCGGCTTTTGTCTACTCCGATAAGACTCACCCCCAGCCGCTGGAATGTGCGGTTTGTTTATCGGAATTTGAGGAGAACGAAAAGGGTCGGGTTTTACCCAAGTGCAATCATTCTTTTCATTTGGAATGTATTGATATGTGGTTCCATTCTCACTCTACTTGCCCTCTTTGTCGGTCTCCGGTGGATCCAGTTACCGAACCGGACAGTAACCGGGTTGAGGTGGCAGTAACGGTGAATGAACCGACTGAACCGGGTTCAAGTTCCGGTTTATGCAACTCTTGTCAGCAGGGGGAGGAGAATAATAATTCTAGTACGACGCCGTTAGGTGGCCGGCGAAAAGGATTAGATCTTACAGGAGTAAGAATAGAGGTACCAAGGAGGAACGAGTTGGAAGACGAGTTAGAAATGGGACTCAGACTGAGTTCACCGGCGAGTCAATCGAGATCACCAGCGACTCGTTTACTGTCTTTGAGAAGAATACTGAGCATGAACAGAAAAACACCCACCGGAGCTGGCGGAACGAGTTGTGCCGCCGAGTTCGATTTAGAAAGCGGTGGCAGTGGAACAATTCAAGTAGGCGAAATCGCCCCTATATCTAATTATCGTTCATCTCGATCGCATATTCAACTCAGTGAGTGACAAACTCGGTCGGGCACAGATACCTAGGTAAGAGGAACGTTCACTTTTGGCAAGTAAAAGACGGGAAGACAAGAATGACTTGGCTGACAGAAAATTCATATTACACTTGGCGATTTCATATGGGACCCGATAGTGACATGGCAGTAATGGAATGGAGGAATTCTTTTTTTTTTTTAACGCAGTCATGGTAGACTTGGGCTTTCAAATTTGGGATATTTGACCTTGTATATATTTTAGGGTTAGAAAAGTGCAACCTGTAAAGGCATTACATTCCGTGCATGAGTCAATTATATGTATTTATTTCTGAATTCGTTGAATTCCTCTTCTTTATTCTAAATTATTTGAAAGGGTTGCTTCAAATTTTGGACAAAAAGGCTCCAAATTTATTACTGATATGTCGTTCGTGAATGAACGATATCGTTAGAAAATTACTATTCAATTTACTACTATATGATCAGATTTTTTATTCTTCGTTTAACTCTACATCTCAATTCAATTTGCTAAAGAAAAGGCAAAAAGACATTTTCCGTGAGAATGCAAAATGCACCAAAACTTTATGTGGCGTGCTAACTTCCCGTTTTAATGGAGTTGTTTTAGGTTAGATATATGTTTTATAAATTCATGGGACTTACTTCTAGTTTGTATTGTGTAAAATATTTTGTCTTTTCTCGTATTGTGTAAATTGTCTCAGACCCGCACCTTCATCTTTTAAAGCACTTAAAAAAGTTAGACATTAATAACTATGGTGAAGGGATTAAAAATATGGAGATGAATATGTCATTTATTATTGATTCAGTAAAAATATAAAGTATGTGTAAATATTCAACTGCTAGATGGATCTATGTAGAGCCAAGGAATTCAATTGATCATGAATTCCCTTTATTGGAACATTATTTAGAGAGTTCAATCAAACTTTTTTAGTTATATACACTATTGGATTTACTTAACCTAAGAAAGATTCTAGTGTAGTTGCAAAAGTGTTTAAAAAAAATAGTTTATGGGTCCGTTTGAAAAGCCATTTGGTAATTAAATTAGGGTGTAATTATATAATCTGATCTGTTTGTTTGGCCAAGTGAGTATATGGTCAGTAGAGAATTTGGTGCAATTGGAAGGGAGTCCGCATCAAATCGGTAAAGAATTTGATGAAAAATGTCAAAACGGTAGATGACATGGGCAATGTACTAAAGGGGGTAAAGCGTGTCAAGTCTAGCGTCTCATTTGTTATCTCGTTAAGTGAACATGGATGTTAAGTTATTGTTGGGCATGGGAATATCAGCGACATGTGTTGGCCGTGTCATCTTCTTATGGCCCATTATTTGTTTTTTTTATATTTTATTTTACTTCTTGGTCGCTGCAGGATGCAAGACCCACCTATAATTTGTCAATTGACTAAAGCCAAGTCTATTCATTGCTCAGTGAATTTTATTGCATACAGTTAACAATAGATCATAAATTTATCTCCCCTCATTCTTTCATTTCCCGTTTCGTACTCCAACTAAATGATTTCTCATTAAATTGTGATCAGAATTTGGAGACGGGAAATAATTTTTCTAATTGTAAATTAGAGAGAACTCAATCAATTGCTATAACCCCTGCTAATTTTAATAACATTGAATTGTTGTTCCTGAAAAGAAGGTAAAAACAAAGAAGTCAAATGAAGAGCCTTCTAAAAAGTTAATGATGGAGAGAAGGAGAAGAAAACGGCTCAATGGGATTCTGAAGGTGGATCGTGCATCCTGCAGTGACCAAGAAGGAAAATAAAAATAAAAAAATAATGGGTCGTAGTAGTTGTCACAACTAAAAAGAAGACACGAACAAGGCATGCCGCTGAGGTTCCCACGCCCAACAACAATTTAACGTTCCGTGTTCACTTAACAGGATAACAAATGGGGCGTTGGACTTGACACGCTTTACCCCATTTGATACATTGCCCACATCATTCACCTTTTTGGCATTTTTCATCAAATTTTTTACCGATTAGGTGCGGGACTCGTAATTATACTCTCCAATTTTTAGGGAGGAGGAGAGAATTGCAGGTAATTACAAGGTTACTTTTTTACACTCTCCAATTCTCAAGGAGGAGGTGAGAAGCTACTGTGTAATTAAAATTGTGTAATTACTGGGATAGTAATTATACAATATAGTAATTACATTGACTTGTTTGTTTGTCATGACATAATTACAATGTAATTACAAGCGACTATTTGGTTGCACAATTGTAATTACACAGCTAGATTAAATTTTTTAAAATAAAAGTTAATTATCAAAAATTAATATTTGAAAAATATGAGTCTTTATAAATGACGTTAAATTAGGTATTTAAGATATATATTATCTCTGCAAAATATATTAATGTTACACCCCGTAAGTTCTTGACACTTAGTTGGCCTATTCGCATGTTGGTTAAGAGTTTTAGAATGCCATACGTGCCAGAAAAGGGCCCGGGGAGAGACCGGACAAGCGCCAA
>JACEIK010005282.1:40783-85735 GCA_018107945.1 Datura stramonium
TGCACGGTGCAGGGCGCATTGCGGCCTGCCCCCGACCTCCTTCCACCCGCTCGCTCGATAACGCGCTCGCATGTTCAATCTTCAAGCCTTCTCCCGCATGTTTCGTACTCTAAGAACTTGCGACATGCACATGCATACGTTCATTAGACGATGAAAACATACAGGGTGTAACATCATTCCCCCCTTAGGGACATTCATCATCGAATGTAGTTCAATCTTAAAAGACTCAATTCTTAGGCATTGCCAGAAAATATTTGGTAGAGTCTCCTCTGTAATATGGACTATCTGACAACCTAAAATGTCGAAGAGTTCAACATAGGTGTCTTACAGGACACTACAAACAACTATATAACATAGCTCCACAACAATAAGGTGAGCAGCTAGCAACAATGGTAACAAGGCAACAACACAACATTTGAGAACTGTCTCACCTCAACTGTTACTGTCTAAGTTGGTGTGCTACCATCATAGTCTTGAACAAGTGAGGGTATCTAGACCTCATGTCATCCTCAACTTCCCAAGTCATTTTTTCTACATTTTTATTCCTCCATAAGACTTTAAATAAATCTACATCTTTGGTACTCAATCGGTGGACCTGTCGATCTAGTATAGCTATTGGAGCCTCCTCTTAGGACAACTCCTCTATGACCTAAACATCTTTGACTGGGAAAACCCAAGAAGGGTCTCCTATGCACTTTCGTAGCATTGATACATGAAAAACTAGATGAACAGATTCTATCCCCGAAGGAAATTCTAACTCATAGGCCACTTGGCCTATCTTTCGGAGGATCCGATGTGGCCCAATGAATCTAGGGCTAAGCTTGCCCTTCTTGCCAAATCTCATAATGCCCCTCATAGGTGAGACTTTCAAAATACCCAGTCATCAACATCAAACTTTAAGTCTCTACGCCGTGCATCAAAATAGGACTTCTGACGACTCTGGGAAGTCAATAAACATTCTCAAATGAACTTAACTTTCTCTTATGACTGATGTATCATGTTAGGTCCAATCAACCCTGACTTACCTACTTCAAACCATCCTTTAGGGGACCTGTATTTTTACCCATACAAAGCCTCATAAGGAGCCATCTTAATGGTAGAGTGGTAATTGTTGTTATATGTAAACTCAATAAGAGGTACTTGATCATCCCAACTTCCTTTGAAGTCTAGCATACATTCCTGCAACATATCTTCGAGTGTCTGAATTGTGCACTCGGCCTGGCCATCTGTCTGGGGATGAAAAGCTATAATCAAGTTTACTTGAGTACGCAAACCTTTCTGGAATGAATTCTAGAATCTCGTTGTGAACCGGGCCACTCTATCAGAAATGATAGATACTAGGAAACCATGCAGTAGGACCATCTCTTTAATGTACAATTTACTATAATCTTCAGTTGAGAACATAGTCTTGACTGGCAAGAAATGGGCTAATTTGGTCAGCCTGTCAACTATGACACAAATGGAGTCAAATTTACGCCTAGTACGAGGTAAACTTGTAACAAAGTCCATATTGATTGCGTCCCATTTCCACATAGGCATGCCTATCTCCTAAGTCAGCCCGCCCGGCTTCTAATGTTTGGCTTTTACCTGCTGGCAATTAGGATACTGTGCTACAAACTCTGCAATATCTTTCTTCATCCTATGTCACCAATAGATCTGTTTTATATCATGGTACATTTGCATCGAACCTGGTGAAGGGAATAACGAAAATAATGTACCTCTGCCATAATTTGCTGGTAAAGCCCTGCCAAATTTAGAATGCAAAGTCGTCCCCGGAATCTCAAGACTTCGTCCCCTGTTATCTCAAAGGACAATGACTCCTCCTGATGAGCCTTGTCTCTGAGTTTTACTATGCTAGGTTCTTCATACTATCACTCTTTCACTTCCACTACCAGAGATGACACTGCAGTATTCTGAATCACAACCCCACTATCATCTGAATCCACTAATCGGACTACTAGACTAGCCAACTAGTGCATCTCTCAGGCCAATTCCCTCTTTTCTGGCCTAAAATATGATAGCCTTCTATGGGATCTGTGACTAAGGGCATCGGCTACAATATTAGCCTTCCCTGGATGATACAAAATATCTATGTCGTAGTATTTCGGCAACTCAAGCCAATGTCAATGTCGCAAGTTCAATTCTTTCTGTCTAAATATATATTGGAGGCTCTTGTGAGCAGTAAAGACATCTACATGAACACCATATAAGTAGTTCCTCCAAATCTTTAGAGCATGAAAAATTGCAGCTAATTCTAAGTCATGGGTGGGATAGTTCCTCTCATTCTTCCTTTGCTGCCTCGAGGCATACGCAATCACCTTGTTGTGCTGCATCAGAGTACATCCTAACCCAATGCCAAGAAGTGTCATAATATATAGCGTAGCCCTCTGAATCCTCTGGCAAGGCTAATATTGGTGCAGATATCAGTCTGTCCTTTAACCCCTGGAAACTCTACTCACAAGCCACAGTACACTGAAACATAGCTGCTTCCTGAGTTAGTTTCATCAATGGTGTTGATAGAGTAGAGAATCCTTCCACAAACCTTCTGAAATACCCAACTAACCCTAGAAAGCTACAAACTTCAGTTGGAGTTGTGGATTTGGGCCATGTTTTTACGGCCTCTATCTTCTGTGAGTCAACCTAAATGCTTGCATCTGTCATAATATGGCCCAAGAAAGCTATAGAGTTTAACCAAAACTCACATTTAGAGAACTTTTTGTATAGCTTGCGATCGCTGAAGACCCGGAGAACTGTTCGCAAATGATCTCTGTGCTATACTTCCGAACGTAAGTATACCAGGATATCATCAATAAACAGTATCACGAACAAATCTAGAAATGGCCTGAATATTCTATTCATCAGGTCCCTAAACACCGTTGGGGAATTCATCAACCCAAAAGACATAACTAGGAACTCAAAATGGCCATATCTGGTTCTGAAGGCTGTTTTTGGAATATCCTTCTCTTGAACTCATACCTGGTGGTACCCTGACCTTAAGTCAATTTTTGAAAAGTATTTGGCCCCCTACAACTGATCAAACAAATCATCCATTCTCGGAAGGGGATATTTGTTCTTCATATTAACTTTATTTAGCTGCTGATAATCTATACACATTCATACTGAGCGATCTTTCTTTTTCATGAATAAGACTGGCGCACCCCATGGTGAAAGCACTAGGCCTAATGAAGTCTTTATGTAACAAGTCTTTCAGCTGATCCTTCAATTCCTTCAGCTTAGCAGGAGCCATTATGTACGGAGGAATAGATACGGGCTTTGTATCTGGTAGCGTATTAATAGAGAAGTCAATTTCTCATTCTGGGGGAATACCAGGAAGCTCATCTGGAAATATATCTGGGAACTCACTAACCATCGGAATAGACTAAATATTCGGGGATTGTGTCTGCATATCTCGAGTCCTGACAATACGATAGGTACGACTCTTCACAACCAGCTTCCTTGCTTGGAGATAGGATATGAACCTACCTTTAGGCGTAGCTGCATTACCTTTCCATTCCCGTACTATCTCTCTTAGGAAATGGAATCAGACAGTCTTTGTCTAGCACTCAATATTGGAATAACATGGCGCTAGCCAATCCATGCTCATAATCACATCAAAGTTTATCATTTGTAGCTCTACTAGGTCTATAGAGGTTTGATGGCTAACAATCTCCACCGTACAACCTCGATAGATTCTCCTAGCGACAATAGATTCACCAACAAGTGTAGATATAGAAAATGGTTATTGGAGTAACTTTGTCACTCTAGAAAACTTTTGTGCCACTAGCGGAGTAACATAAGACAAGGTAGAACATGGGTCTATCAAAGCATAAACCAAGTGAGAGCACACATTCAATATACCTATCAAAATATCTGGCGACGCCTCAGAATCCTGTCGCCTTGCTAATGAATAAGTATGATCCGAACCACTGCCAGAACTAGATGGTCCTGATTTACCTCTACCTCTGCCGACTAGAGTTGAGGGCCTGCACCCTAAAAAAGGTACTAAAGCATGTGACCTTACTGAGGACCTACTCTGTTGGTCTCGATCACTCTAATCTCTCGTCGGACAATCCCTCATCATGTGACCCTCCTATCCATAATAATAACAAGTAGTGGAGCCATATTTGCATCTCCCCAATTGTCCCCTACTGCAAGTACTACAACATGGTACCGTTGGCCATATCTGGTCTAGGCCCCTCTCCTGCTGCTAGCCTGACACTTGTGAACTCTCGCTGGGACCTGATTGCCCACAATGATCAGATCTGCTGTTCTGCCACTGGTGAGATGAGGGCCTAGGTTTCCTACCTGATAAGCAGGGCCTAGGCGCACCTTAAAATTCTACCTAAAAATCAGCCAGTCTAGCCCTCTGACGCTGCTCCTGACCAACCCTTTCGGCCCCATACTAATGCTGCCTAATTTTGTTTATATTTTGAGCAAAGTACTAAATTCGCGATATATCTATGACCTCTTGCAATGTGGCGATAATACAAGACTCTACATACTCTGGTGCAAGTCCCATTATGAACCGATGTACCTTGGCTAGCAAAGTATCAAAAAAAGCTGGCGCATATCTAGCCAAGGAATCAAACCTCAATACATACTCTCTGACGCTCATCCTAGCCTGTTCCAAGTGTAAAAACTGCTCTCTTCCGGCCTTTTGAATCTCTCGAGGTAAATAATGATCTATGAAAGCTTTAGAGAAGTTGGGCCATGTGGGTGGAGGTGCATCTCTGCCTCTAGACCTTTCCTAACTCTCGTACAATAGAACTGCTATATCTCGTAGCCGGAACACCTCTAACTCAACTGACTCTGCGGACGAAGCATGTATGACCCTAAATATCCTTTGCAACTGATCTATAAAGTTTTAAGGGTCCTCTCTATGGTGTGTCCCCATAAACTATGGAGGACTCAATGCGAGAAACTCATGAACCGTCGAACTCTCGGGTCCCTTAGTGAACTCGGCAACAACTGGTGCCACTGGATGGCACTGAGCAGCCATCATCTGAGCCAACATATATACTGCACTTCCGACATCCTGATCTGAAGATGTAGGAAGAACTAGATATGATGTTGGCGCTTCTGTTTCCCTAGGAGGTTCCTAGTGCCGTGGAGAACGCTAGGGAGATTGAGAAGATGTCTCCCTTTTTCCCTCAAGTTGGGCTATCTCCAATGGTGGCACCCTACTAGTACCCTTTCCTGCTGCCGTATCCATCTCTCAATTAGCTGTAGTTTGTCTTGTATCAGATATCTCTATAGACAGACATAACAACATAAGCTAAGGGACTCAACCCTATATAACTCAGCTCTATAGCACGATTTGAGAAGAAAGAGGGGTAACCATACTATCATGCCTCATATCCTCTTGCTTAAAAAAATATGGTGCACAACATATTTATAAGCAAGACTCCACTAGACACGGCTTGCAGACTCCCTAGGATATGATGTTGCTCTGATACCAAGTTTTTCACGCTCCACCTTGGGCGACGTAACTGGCACCTAATGCCAAACTGGGCTCTGATCTAACCTAGATTTGTGCATACCAGCAACACAAATTCAAGAAGATAATCAGCTCTATTTTGGCTCGAAACATAGCCTTAGGCCGATAAGGCCGCAACATACACTTGCGCAAACATAACTGACCCAACAGTTGCAATAATAATGGCATCCTATGTGGGCTGACAAGACCACCATGCTGTCTAAATCATATCAAAAGGAAAATAGGAGCACATATACATATATACAAGCCAACAAGGCTACCAACTGAATACAATTAGGCCCTACACGTCTAACAATGCATGTCTAACAACCTGTAGTCTGCAATCCTCTAAAGAGTAAGATATTGGTTGGGACAGGACCCTACCCTACCCAAAAACTATACATCAAAATAAAGGCAATCCTTTAATCAAATGACAACTCTAGAGGAAAGGAGTTGGCCAATCTGCTGAATTTGAACGACTACTATGGAGGTCCTGAAACCGGTCTGTCTGAACCTGCAGATAAGTATGCAGCACCCCATGCATGGGCATCTGTACAATATGTACCGAATATGTAAAGAAGTAATAATAAACTGAATAGAAGATGATAGAGAAACTTAAAGTAATCCTGATAAATAAACTGAAAGTAACTAGCAACAAGGGCTAGAAGTTAACTTGTACGATCTCACAAGCATGAACTATAATTAACTGGTAATATTCAAACAAGAATATAACCTGGGCCTCATAAGCATAGAAGGTGTAAAAAACATAGAAAAACCTAGCTGGGCCCCCATAAGCCCCAGCTAGTGCTAAGCAATCTACATACTTCTAACTGTACTACTGTAGTCCCGCAGGCAAGCTGTAACTAAACATACTCATCTTTTGAGATTATATCTGAGCCTTCTGGGCTCCTGTGACTGTGTTTGAGCCTTTTGGGGTCCTGTAACTTTATTTGAGCCTTCTGGGCTCCTATAATTACACTCTGAGCACACAAGACTCTACTGAGGGTCAGTGATGTCACTACGACATAAGGGAAGTCCATAAGTGAATAGACTTCAATATATTTTTGCAGGCCTCAATCTGGTCATTCCAGATGACATATAGCTCCCGTGAGCAAACTGAGCCCTATATGTAGGTATACTGGAACTTATCCCTTCTAAGAAAAATGTATGTGGGCATCTGCATGAGTAGCCGGAGGCATTAGCCCCACCTTTGACGGTTGATAATATCCATACTTAGGATATCACATAGTCTATCAGATTTCTAATAGCTAGGGTAGTTTCCTGAGAGATCTATACGGTGAGCTGTAAGTCGTATGAAGATTATACGATCATTGGCAATTAGTAGTTCGTCTAACAACCTACTACCCAAACCGTTAGGCAAGCTTGCTACCACTAAGTCGGTAATACCCCGAAAGTTCCTAAGACTAGGTTTGGGATTTGAAAAGGAGAGCAACAGATAAGTCTACAATTTTACCACAGGATGACTCGTGGTATGAGTCATAGGTTGGTCCGACGGGTCGTAGGATAGAATCATTGTTTGATACAGGGTTGGTCAGGATAAATGGTACGGATCATGGTACGATCCATCATGGGAAACAATGGATCATGGTAGGCGGTTGTTGGAAGTTTGATGAGTTGAACGGGTGAGCTACGGTAGCAAACCACAAGTCGTAGGATCATGGTACGACTCGTGGTCAAGAGTCATGGCATACAAGGTGGGTCTCAGGTAAGGATCAGATGACTGGAGGTACGACTCGTAGGAAGTACCTACAAGCCATTGGTTGTGCCCGTGGGAAGCTTCGGAATGGTGATGGTCCAAAGACTTGTCAGACGGGAGTAAATCACGGATCGTGGGTGCTTGGTACGACCCGTGGTACAATCCGTGGTACCTAGCTTTGCCTATTTTCCAAAAGTTTCATTAAGAGTATTTTTGTAAATCCTAAGCTCTAAGGTCCTAAACTATATCATTTTAAGCATGGAAAAGAGTGTATTAAGGGTATTATTCACCCTAGATCACCCATTATTCTCCTAACACTCTAAATTGAGAAATCAATTCTCTGACATCTCTCAAGAATTTTCCTAGGGTTCTTCCTCAAATTCTCCAAGAATCAAGTGGGGTTCATCCTTTTCAGTTGGGGATTCATTTATTTAGGTATGTGGGTCGATTTAATGGGGTTTTCCTCTCAATCTCATGTACTTTCATAATCAAATCATGATCACCCAATTTTCCCAAAGTCTAAATTTTGAAAATCATGATTTTATGATTGGGTTTTGAAATTTGTTCATATTTCTTTATGGGTAAAGTTGATTTGTTATAAAACATGATTTCCATGATAGGGTTTATGATTTCTTCAAGTATTTTATGAAATTAGAATATCTCATATTCTAAGCATGAGTATGAAATTTTAGGTTTTAAATCCCCTTCACGAATTCCTTTGATTCCCCTATGAATTTTAACCTCTCAATTCGTAATCTTTGATTTTATATTCAATAATGCATGACTTCCTTCAAGTTTACTCTATGAAATTATGATTTGAATTATGAGGATTATTATCAAGTATTTATGATGACTTTTCATGTTTTCTCACGATTATGGTTATGGATGACTCACATGCCTTATTTCATGGCTAGTTCACGTATTCCTAATATTCTTATGATTATCATGATTTAAACTAGCCCATGAATCTCATATATATTTTTCCTACTATAATATGAGGACTATGTATGTTTTGCGAGTAGTATTTAACATCTAGTAGACCCGGGGTCTAAGCATACCCGGAGTCTCAGAACTACGTGCCAACATAGCCATGATGGGACCTCCCTTGAGACTATTCCCTTTTGCCCATATAGGCCTTTCATGAGTGATATTACGTCATTTTCATGATTCTACTGTTGGAAAGATACGAACACCCTCTCAACTAGGGGTTTATAGGTTGGGCTCCATGTGTGCTCATATGGGGTATGTCGATTATAAGAATCTCTCATTGTTCCTTAAGTTTACTCATGATTATGTTTATGATATTTTGGCTCAAGGTATGTTTTTACAAGGTTCCTTTTTATGATTACGAACATGACTAGTTTATGAAAAACTTTGAAAACCTTGAGCCCTCATGGTTATGTTATGATTATTGCTTCATGTTTGGAATTGTTCTACTTTTATGAATCCTTATGTATTTTAAATAGTCCATTCTTCTCTTATGAATCCTTATGTATTTTAAATTGTCCGTTCTTACTTAACTCGCATACTCGGTACATTCCAAGTACTGACTGCATACTCTATGTTGTATCGTCTCATGATACAGGTCCGATTGATTAGGTTTAGCCTCGCCCTTAGTTTCTCCCCCTCCAGTCCAGTCAGCCTACCCTCCTCGGTGAGTCCTCATATATCGAGGACATGTAATTAGCCTTGTTGGTATGTTTACCTTTCAGTTTTGATACTTAGAGAGCTAGTTAGGGGTGCTATCCCATTAGCTCGTCAGATACTAGAGGCTTTTTCAGACATTATGTGGTTATGTTCAGTCTTTTGTCAGATGTTAAATACTCAAATCTTCACCGTTCTCTATTTAGAATTTTGCTTTATTCATGGATTAGATGATTTCTATTTTAGTTACGCTCTTTTTAGCCACTATGTTCATGCCATGGGTCGACTTGGAGCCTCTCCGGGTTCTTTGTCCCGTGTCTCAATCCGGGGTCCTAGCTTGGGTCGTGACAAAGTCGAAGGTAAGGCTACTTTACCAAGCGTCTAACCCTATAGACGTCAAGGTACGCTAACGACTTGTAGGCAGGCTTTACTATATATATGTGTGTCAAAACAGAAAGTTGTATCACCAAGTTGCGCACTATGCTGCCCTAATTTTAAAAAGTTTACTCAATAGCTAACCACAAGCCTCTATGGCCTCAGTACGGCAGCAAACATCACTAGCACCTCTAGATGGCAATATAACAAACAGGTAACTCTATGCCACTTCTAGTGAGAGGAAAAGATGAATATAGTCAGTTCTGACAAGGGATACTACACTACAACATCAATTCATCTTGTAGCAGCTATTGACAACAAACATAATCACAATTACTATAAAGGTACAAGTCGTATCAATTATACGACGATAATAACTTACCGAAGGAGGTTAGCCCAAAACATACCTCAATTTCTGAACTCTACTCAACCAATCCTTCTTTGATTAAGAATTCATAATCCCTCTGTATATTAGCTCATACGTCAAGGGAAAAAGGCTATTTTATTTCAAAAAGTAGGAAAGAAACATCAACCCACAAAACAGAACGACAACAGGTCACAATGGGTACAATTCAGCAAAATCTTATGAATTCATATAGATTAGAAGGATAGAAATACTTACTGTCACTTGTAGATGTACTAGTCCTAGATAAAGATGATTTCTACGAATTCTACTCACTAGGGCTTCGTCAAACTGAGCCAATTTCAAAGATTTAACTCTGTAAATATGTTCTTCATAGCACCTGATACATTACCCAAGAAGAATTTGTGTTGAAAGGTGATTTGATAGCTTAATTTGCCTTCAATTTGTTGAAAATCAAGGGAGAAATCGCCTAAACCATACTACTCTTTGGGGAAAATATTAAATCTATTAAAAAACATATATATNATATATAGGGAGGCGGTGCAGGGATCCGCGATGCGCCTCCCCTTGCGGAGGAGATGAGGCGTGATGCACTGCTCCCTGCGTGGGAGAGGGGTGCGCGGTGCGGGCCCATTGCAGCCTGCCCCCGACCTCCTTCCACCCACTCGCTCGATTACGCGCTCGTGCGTTCCATCTTCTAGCCTTCTCTCTCATGTACGGTACTCTAAGAACTCTTGACATGCACATGCATATGTTGATTAGACGTTGAAAACTTACAGGGTGTAACAGTACTGAGTATGTGAGATATCAAGTAAAACATAAAAATGTTGATAAATCATAAGTTGGACTGATATGATATATAATAATAATGCCTGAATCATAAATACTGAAGAGTCTAAAAATTGGGGAAATTACTATAAGAACTAATAAATCTTAAAATATAAGTCATGAACATATCTAAAACCCGTAAGACTAGACTATACTGTGGGAGTTCTTGTTAACCGACATATAACTATGCGAGCTAGACGTGGAGTTCAATATTTACTCCTCATCGATAGGGCACATCGTACCCTGCCGGGGTACAATGATTGGACTGCATGATCATAAATTGTAAAAATTATTTGAGTTAAATCCTACGGTGGCACGTAGTTTAGGAAACCTAGATGTGCTGAACCCCGTCTTTCTCGATGCTGAGTACTACTCTCAATAGATGACATATAACTGATGTGTGTGTGTGTGTGTGTGTGTGTATATATATATACTAACTGTACTGATAGCTCGAAATGATGTCGCAGGGCTAAGTCAAAACTAATAATATGGAAGTGTCCTGAGGGCCTAAAGGACTTGATAACTGAGGGTACTGAATATACTTATAAACTAATACTATTACTGATACTCGGAATACTAAAAATGGCAGAAACACTATAAAGCAATATTTCATAGTTTCATGAGAACATCAAGACAATTTCAATATCATGTGAATCATACTGTAGTACTGAAGATGCTAATAAGAGTATATGATATTTCTAAACATAAAAGTCTAACATCATAGAAAAGCAGGGGATTTCAATAGTTAGTAGGAAAAGCCTTAGATCGTGATTTATAGAATTTCATGGCTAAGGTTACTGAATTCTTGGGACATAAGGGTGAAAGGAGACCTTGTTAAAGTCCCACATATCTGTCGAAGAAATCTTTGAAGAAGAAGCTTTAATTCTGAGGAGAAAGTAGAACCCTAGTTCATGACTTGAGAGAGAGAAGTCTATAGTTCGTACGGTTTGCTTACGATCTGTTTCTGAGTTGATAAGGAAAGACTGAGAGGTTAGACTTGGAAAACTCCTTTAATTCGTCCATCAGGAGTCCCAAAACAACATCATTTAGAAATTAAAATAGTAGAAAGTTATGAAAATGCCCCTAGAGAAAATGTCTGAAAACTGCCATTAGGATCCAACGGGTCACACAGTGAGTCGTTGGTTGTGACCATGATTCATTAGGATAAGTCATTGGCCCTGGGCCTGGAAACCCAATTTATGGACATTGACCAATAACTCAAAAGGACGAATCCTTAGAGGATCTAACGGGTCGTCGAATCTAGTCATTGTCACTAGAGCCATTTCAAAAAATCTGTGAACCTCTCCCAACAGACAGATAGAACTACCCATTAGATGGAACAATGGGTCAATGTTTCCACCCATGGTCACAAAAATGATTTTCACACTCTTTGAGTTTCATTCAATGGTTTAATAGGATAAGTCAATACATCTTCCAACGAATCATCGTCTAGCTTGTTGTTTGGGGGGGGGGGGAGGATTTTACAATTTCTCGACTTGATAATAACAGGCGACATGATGACTCGTTACATCATAATATGAGTCGTTCTATGTCACATTAGTTATTGAGGGATAATTTACAGAAGTCAGCAATGACTATTCTGATGGGTCGTTCGTCCTAACAACGACTCGTTGGATGAGTCGTTTTGAGGTAAATTTTTTTGGTTCCCTGCTGGTTTTCATTCTAAATTTGGGGTTCAGTCTTAGAAAGTTTTGGGGTATTACAATTACTTAAGCAACCACATACACTTGCATATAGTTGGACTGCAACAGAACTTTGTTTTCGCTTCTGGGTTCTCTTTTATCTTTTTAAATTGTAAATTCTCTACTTTGGCTCTAGCATCAATCTCCGTTTTAAAAAAAAACTATAATAGAGTTATATTTAAATAAATTATTTTTATCTTTATAGAAGTTGTTTCTTAAATATTTTGGTGGTGATTTATAATTTTTTTGGTGAAGAATTTATTGGACAAGTAGATTCAAAAAATTTCAGTGATGAGCATGAGGAGAATCAGATGCACCTTAATTCATTAGCTATTTCAGCTTAAACAGTTATTTTAGTATTCCTGACTAGTGAGATAAAAATTATTAATTTTTATTGNGATTATGTGACTGATAATAAATCAATCCGACCATTTCATCTTAAAAATAATGAAATAATTATTTGAATTGATAGAGTTAAATAATTTAATTATATGTGACACTGAATCTCTATGTTTTGGAAATAAATTTTGCCTATTTAGGAGAAATATAAAAATAAGATAAACATAATATTAATAATTAAAAATACTTTAAAATGTTTTAGAATTTCATTGTAAAAAGAATTGTTTAACTTTTCAAATAGTGTTACAAAAAGAATTAGATAAACTAGGGAGGAAACCACAAAGAGGATGTTGATGAACTCACCTATTATTCACTATATATTGTTTCTTCTATTGATATTTTCATGGGCCAAAATCTCACCTATGCCATGAAGATACCTAATCCTACTCTGTAGGCGAACCAATCTAAAAGTAACTACAAAATCTATCACAATCCAAATTCTCACTGACAACATGATGACACCTAACCCTACCTAATAGACGAATCAAACTAAAAGTAACCATAAAAACCACGACATATAGCAGAAATGAAGTACAATAATTTATATAAATTAATTATCTCCCAAAAGTAAATGCAATGCAGAACTAATCTTTACAACCCCAATAATTTGTATCACAAGGCATGAGCTACTAAGAATAAAATATTGAACTCAAATATAAAAAGGCACAACATTTATTAGGAAGGCAGTAGAACTAATAGACTTCGGTAACCAAGAACTAGAAGACATCTCAACTTTGGATTGCGAGTATGATCTTCGACGATCTCCCATGAACGCCGCAACAATCAACTCAACCTATATCCAATGGTGCAACAAGTGTAGAATTACTACAAAAATTAGTGCATACTCAACAACTATCATACACTGAACTTAACAAGATAGCAACAATAATTGAACTTAGAAATACTTGCGTTGCCACCCTTATTAGTTCATATAACCTCACCAGATACAGGAATCACTTCACAATAGTAGAAATATCCAAATAGTGTAAAAAAGCATTAAATCATCATATACACATGATATGCACATATCCAACTCGACATCATATAATATGCATAGAATCAACATATATATATGATTTGCACATATTGAACCCAATAATATATAAAATGCACAAAATCAGAGTCATGACGAAATGTATGTAATGCAAACTCCCTCAACCTATGCTCCCAATACTCCGCGTATACCTGGATTGACTAGGGGTTACTTGGCTTAGTGACCATTGAGGGACAATCACACTATCTATATGCCACATAGATGATATCCATGTGATGTATAAAATATCAAATTGTACATATCAAATACTTAGCACAAACAGTATTAATCTGCATTATCACAAACCCACATGAACAATCTCAACATGCAATATCATAATCAAAATAACTCATACCTAACACAAACGGTCTCCACGTGCTTACATCACATCTCAATTTCAATTACATTCATAATCAAAGCATGGTACATTAAAGTCAATAAAGTATGAGTTTTAGCTAAATATGTCAACATACATGCACTTAGCTCTAAAAAAGCTCATATGCCATTGATATTCATGAAAGTTTTATTTAGTATGGACTTCCTACAAATGCCTCAATTAATAAAGCAATTCAAACAATTATGCACATAAGTCACATAAATCTGATATGTCACTCGGTTCCCGCATAAGCATTCGTCACCCCTTACCCTTAGTTCATTCATCCATATTTAATTACGAAAAACATCCCTTATCGAATGTTAAAATCTTAACTTACCTCATTCTGAGCTAAACTTTAATCTTCTCAAAAGTTCTAAAACATCTAGAATCTATCGTTCAAGCTCAATCTATTCAAAATGTTACTCTACAAGGTCAAATGAGTCCTAAGAAATCCATATTTCAATATAAACTATTTCAGACTAAAATGTCAACCAAGAGTTCAAAGTTGAGACCTAAGGTAAAAATAAGAAATTTATTTTAAATTACTTTAAATATACCTCAAAGGTTTCATAGATTTTCACCTCAAAATACTGACAATCAACCGCCAAATCATTAAATTCCACCTTCTTAAGTTTTGGGCAACCCCCCCCCCCCGCAAACAAGAAAATTTCTCAAACAAATCATGGATTAATCTACCAATAAAATCGGGAAAAGTGATGAGTAATACGAAAATTGAGGTTAGATTTTACTCCAAAGTTGAATGGCTAAAAAGCCCTGAAAAATCACCTTAGATCGAGATCCAAAATTCCAAAATTATGTTTGAAATAACCAAAACCCAAGAATGAAATATTTTAAGTATTCAGGGACCCATTTACACATTCGTGATCGGATAACTCAAGCAATTGTGGTGTATCACCATATGACTGAATCCTCACGCCCAATTCCATATGCAATCATGGGGCACATAAGACACCAAAAAATAAATAAATTCCCAATGCAGCTCTTTTTTGGTTTTAGATCATAAAACTTGCCTGAATCCTTCAGGTTGAAATTCAAACATATATGTAATGCCCTAAACTAGGAGAGGCGCGACTGATGCTCGGTACCTAATTAATCCAGAAACCATCTATATCTCAGTTGTAACTATAACATTCAGGCTAGTACGACTCCTATCACAACCTGCTGTCTAACATAACATGTGGACCAACAAGGTCACAACTAAACAATAACAAGAACATGCAAGCTGACGAGGCTGCAACATAACTGAATAAGATGTAGACGGCCAACAAGGTCATAAATTGTACTATACAACTCAAAATCTTGTCCACAAAGCCTCTATAGGAAGTATAATATTGAATGGTAAGGATAGGGTCCTAACCTATCCATCATCTATATATCAAAATTGAAAATCATGCAAAACTAAGAACTAGACCAACTGCTCCAGAAGGAAAGGAGCATACCCAACTCTGTCCCTGAACTCACAAGCTCCTACTGCAAGGGACAGTCTGAGCCTCTACCTGTACCTGCAACATGAATATAGGGGTCCCCGGGTGAAGGGACATCGGTATGAATGACATGTACTAGTATGTAAGGTTAAAAACAATAATAATGAAGAATACTCATAATGATAGTTGAATCAAAACATAAGGATAGAGACAACCTAAACTCTGGAACTTGTGACCTAACTATGACTCAAAACTATATACCAATGCAATCATGAATATATCTCTATAGTTGTAACTGCATAATTGGTGGCCATCTAGTGAAAAGGTCTAAGGAAATTTTGCCAATTGATATGGACTAATCAATAGTAAAGCTTGTAAGTGTATGTCCAACCGATGTGAGAATTAGTGCTAAGGTTTGAGTTAATATCATCATTTCTGGTAGCCCTTCCGATCAGGGATACATAAATCATAGGCATTTTTGTAGTCAATAGGGGATCGTGCTATGCATATATGTCATGCTATGTAACAATACACAGACTAGATGACTACATCATGTCTAAGACTCAGGCCTGACTCAAGAGTGAATTGTTACTACAAGTACGTAGCTTATAAGACTATGAGATAGCTTATGGATCATATAGAATATATAGAATTGTTCTAAGGAGGACTCGGTAACATTTAGAGGAAGAACATACGACAAGAGTAGGTAACTCTTGGACTTTAGGATAATTAAGCTATAAATACATAATTTTCTATTAGAATAAGGTCTTAGCATATATGTTGATCTATTAGTCATCTAGCAACTAATACCCAATGCCCTCTTCATAGGGTTTTTCTAACATTCATCAATAACATCATATTCTACATGATACACATTTCATTAACAATACCAATCTTTCTAACATGCCTCAACTTCAATGATAATTTCCAACAAGTAGAATTCAACATTTAAGAGTTCTCTAGTCCCATAACAAGGCAAGAGTATGATGATTTTAATACATTGAGAGCATGAAAAGTTTGGATGAAAAATGAATTCACGATATCCTTATATAAAGAGTAAAAACTAGTAATCAATTCCCTTTCTTGGGTCTTCTAACTTGCAACACAATCACGCCATATCCTACTTTAGCTCATTTATGGTGATTATGCTACAATTCAATCGGTTGTTCATGGATGTTATCACAACATGGAATAACTTCAAGACTTATATAATCAATTTAAGAAGCTCCATGGGTCAATTCAAAAAACACCTTAGTGCTAGATTCAAAGATAACTTTTTGACATCGAATTCGTGTGATTGAAAGTAGAGGGGTGCCTTTACATACCTCGTTAGACAACAACTCAACTCTAAATCACCAACTCCAATTATCTAGCTATTAGATACAAATAGCTTCAAAACCTTCCAATTTCGACTAAGGAAGAACAAGAAAAATCTTCAATATGGCAACTTCCCAACAGAGCATAAAATTACAAATTATTCGTGAATAAGAAGGTAGAAACCCTTACCTCAAACTTGAAAGAACTTAGCCATGAAGCGAAGCCAATTTCCCAGAACTTTTTCTCCCTCTGAACGACCTAACTTGTGGGAGAAATCAACAATTTAATACTACCACAATGGTCTCCCCAACTTTAGCAACCCTAATCCAAGATTAATCGATGTTTGGAGGAGATTTGTGCCTTGGATTTTCTTATCCTAACCTGTATGCTTACGAAGAAAAAGAGAGAGCATGAGTAGACTTAAGAAAATATCTAGATAAGTGAGGGAAAAGGGTGGCCTTACATATATATAGATTCATCACTTACGAATACCTGGGCGCAAATACGAAAGATCTAATTAGTGGTTTGTAAATCATTTTGCAGATCAAGTCTGAGGGTTATTCTTTCCGCTTAAGGTCACAACTACTAATCGTAAATTCAATCTGCGGTCCATAAAACATACCATTTGTTGAACCACAGAAACCACACCTTTTTGAAGTTTCACTTATGGAGCCATTTGTGAAGAATAAAATTAATATATGGCTCGAAGATTGAATCATAGATTAAACCAGTTGCTTAAAACTCAAGATAATCCCCTGTATGTCGACATACAGTTCATAGAATCAACCTACGGTCCGTATGTTATATACGAAACCTAGGCAGTTCCATTTTTTGCAACTTTTCACCTATTGCCTTAACTCCTAAGTACTTTTCCACAATGTACAAAGATAGAATCTTCCATTTATATATGTACATGCATATGCCAAATAATTAATTTCGATATAGGGTGTAATAATATATATCACACCAAAAACACCCTAAGAAGCTATTAGAACTCTCATACCAATTCGAGATCATCTAACCACATATTTGGTCACTACCATTTTCCAAAATCACTAGTTTGCAACTTAAGCATCTGAATCATTCTTGAGCCCCCAAGACCCTTCTAAACTCTCTATTTAAGTCATAAATTATCATACAAACTTATAGGAACTTTCAAAACTCAATTTCGAGATCATTTACTCCAAATGTTGACTTTGATCAACTCTTACATTTTCAAACTTCTAGTTTTGGTTTTCTTTTATGAAATGCTCTCAAGACTTGGTTCCACCCAACCCCAAAAGTAATAAATCACATATTCAACTCATGATATGTCTGAGTTAGGGAAAAAGCCTAATACCCAAAACAACCGAATAGGTCATTATAAAATTGAGACATATAACAAAATAAAGAACAACAAAATAACAGAAATAAAATATTCTACAAGTGATTACAAAGAAGAATTATACACTAAAAATCCCTAACAACTGGTGTCCCGAGTCATGAACTTCTAAGAATGGAATATACAACACAAATATAAAAGGTACACATATGTTAAGAAGACAATAAATAAAAGATTCTGGAGTACTAAGAACTAGATAGCAGCTCAACTCTGGATCACTAGTATGATCTCCCATGTACACTACAACAAAGTCCACCCAACCTGCACACAAATGTGAAATAAGTGTATCATTAGTACAAAAATCAATGCGTACTCAAAGTGTATTATTAACTGTGTCACACCTTGACCTAGGACCTGGGTATGGCCGACACCTGATGCAATTGCTGACCCGAGCGAACCACATAACATGGTATTCATCAACATCATACATCTAAAATAAGCATAAGAATCATTAGACTTTAGCTTTTAAAGAAAAACGTAATCAATTTATACAAAATACTTACCAAGTTTACACAACATGAACCATAAGAATCTATGTAGCTTCTATCATAAATGGAATAACTATTTTTACCGGGAAAAGGCACCCGACATACTTCTAAATCAACATCGAGCAAAGATAAATAAAAGACTAAGCCCAAAACAAGTGGGGCTTACCAATAGCAGAATGGAAGAGAATGCTAGCATACAACTCAATCAACGACATGAATACCTAAATCTGCATTATAACATAATGCAGTGCACCCAGCAAAAGGGACGTGAGACAAAGGATCGTACTGTATGTAAAATGGTTGAATGAAACATAACATAGTTGATAATAGAAAGGACAACCAAAAGTATAGACATAATATGAAGAAAATCAAGAATATGAATAAATAGGTTGACCTTTTCTTAAAAAAATCATATTTTTTTCATCATTATCTAGTATTTAATTATCAGAGGTTCTTACCTTTACCGACATAAACTACCATATAAACATGGAGTCTAATATCTGTCCGATCAGTTAAGTCATCTTATACCTTGCCAGGGTATGAGACATGCATACCATAGTTGCTACCAAGGATCCATAACAGCTGATGTGTTGTGAGTTTACAACACTTTCGATATTTAAAACTGGGAAAATTACATGGAATTTGGTGTGTTGATATGGATATGAGGTGTTTTTACTTTGTTTTCAGGGAAAATAGGTGTTGGAGTGAAAATCTGCAGAAGTTGCAGAAAAGTGCAGAAAAGAGGCCAAGTACTAATCTCAGTACAAGATGTACTAAGATAGTACTAGCCATATTGAGAATCGTGGAAAAGCTTAGAAGATTGGCATATGAAAAAGGCAAAGTATGACTCTCAGTACCAGTCGTACCATCCTGGTACGAGTCGTAACTTGAGTCGTAGAATACTTAAAGAAAATTTTCACAGTTGAAGTCTCCTGATATGGGTAGCAATTATGGATCGTAGCATCTACCTATGACACGTACCAGGAGCCATGGAGAACTTTAGTGATTTTTGGGACTTAACAGATCTCATGTATGAAAAGCTGGTACAAGTCATAGAAGCAAGGTATGAGGCGTACCAAGACACTTGTAGTAATCTTCAGAAGATGCCAGAATTCCCAGAGTCAAACTACGACTTGATTGTATGACTCATGGGATCATATTACGAGTCGTACCAGAGGTCAACACTTAATAAATTCTGCAGAAGTCATGGGGTTTATGAGACAAGGAATGACTTGTACAATCCTGTCACAGTCATAGGAGGAGTCGTATGAAGTTTCAGCGCCAGATTTGGATATTTCCTTGTTAACTTAGGAAAAGGATTTTATTATCTGTATAAAAACTTTTTAGGTTTATCTTATTAAGGAGACGCTAGAGAAGCAGTTAGAGGTCAATTATTATAAAGTTTTAATTAGTTTTTGACAATATTGGAGAGTAATTCTTGAGACCTTAACTTGGATTTTCTCAATTGTTCTTGAATTTGCTCATCATCTTTTTATGAAATATTCAAAGCATATTTTCTTTCAATCATCATTGTAAGTATTTAATTATGTATTTGTCTACGAATACTAATCATCATCATACAATCATGAGGGGCTAAAACCTCCACAACTACAATTGTGGAAAGCATGGTGGATTAACGAACTAGGGTTACACAAAGTGATTCGAAACCAATGCTAAATGCTTGTATTGTACTCTCTTCATATTGAATGTTTCTTAACGAAGCGCAACGTTAAGACTTGCCTTAATTCTTTACTTGCTTGAACCTAGAGAAGTAGAGTTTAGGAAATGAGAATTACAACAAAGTCTTATTTTTATGATCATTGTATACCTTGAGTTGCGGTCACAGGATGGTTAATTAGGAAGAAGTTGATAACAGTTTAATTGAAATCGCTCATGAGACCTAACCTGGTGATTGAGTATAGTCATCTAATAGGGACGAACAAGTTGTTTGGATGAACCCTAGTTATCAGTTCTACAAGTAAGCATTGGAATAGATCACGAGTGTAAACCCGAAGTAGTTATGAACCTATGGGGAACACTTACCCTAGTTAATGGAAAATATTGATAAACAACAACTAATTTTCACTCTTGTTTTACAAATTGTTTTTCTATAAACCCCCCAATTTGGAGATAACATACCTAAACGCTTAAATACTGGCATTAGTCTAGTTCTTACCATATTTCCCGTGACTTCGACCCCAACATTTGTTGGGTACTTTATTGACAACGTCCGCTTCATACTTTATTAGGAGTGTGAGTTTGAGAGTTATCAAAAAGTGGTGCCGTTATCGGGGAATACGGCCAATATTAGGTTAATTGCTTGTGTTTAACTTTTGGTTGTTATTTCCTTATTTACATTTTCTTTTTGTTTTTGACACCCATAGGTCATCTCTTGGTGAATTCCAAGTACTCGATGGAGCGGTAACCCCCTAATTCCTTTGGATCTTGAAATAGAAAGAACACTACAAAGAATGGAGAACCAAAAGCAAAGAGATGCTTGTCTTGCTGAAGAAGCTAGGCAAGCCGAGCTAGCTCGACAAGCTGCACTTTAGGAAGTCGATGATACTCGGGATGAAGTTGTAAACACTGGCCACCATGGAAGGGGCAATAGAGGCCAAAGATATTCCCCTTAATTATTTGATGAGGATGACCCTGATAATGATAAAGTCAGGTCAACTAGAGCTATCGTACCACCACCTTTGCCTGTTGGGGAAAAGTTTGACATCACTAGCATGATGATACAGTTGCTAAATATGAAAGGGGTGTTTAGTGTTCATGCAACTGATAATTCCAACCTGTACTTAATGAACTTCGTCGGAATATGCAAGGCATACAGGTTGCCCGGTGTCAGTCAGGATACAGTAAGGCTGAGACTTTTCCCCTTCTCTCTGTTTGGGGAGGCCACTTTATGGTTATTGGAGTTTCCCAATGACTCCATTACCAATTGGAGAGGGCTCAAACAGGCTTTCCTTGAAAGGTTCTTTCCACCCTCCAGGATGCTACACTTCAAGGATGAGATCTATGATTTCCGACAACTGAAAATGGAGGCAATTCATGAAACCTAGTTGAGATTTAAGAAGAATTTGACCAAGTACCCAAACTATAAAATTCCTTATGACAGTTTTTGGAGATTTTTTACAGGTCATTGAACAATGGCACTAAAATTGTAGCAAATACTGTGACAGGAGGAGCATTGATGAATCACACATGGGAACAAGCTGCCACTATTCTTGACAGAGTGACTAAAACCAATAGGGCCTGACACACTAGGGTAGCAGAAGCAACTACTGGTATCGATGTTGTTGGTATGACTGCATACCAATGAAAGAAAGAGGAGAAATGTAATACCCCGGAAGTGCCTAAGACTAGACCCGGGAGGTGGAAAGGAAAATCAGTAGGAAAATCTGAAATTTCCCCTCAAACAATCCGTGGTATGGGTCGTTAGAAGGAAGAACGAGCCGTTAGAAGTGCCTGTGGTGAAAGGTTGTAGATCTGGATTGGGGAATAGGAAAATCTGAAATTGGCCCTGATAATGCTCAAACCATATCTCCTACCGGAGTATGAAGCAAACGTTTTAAATAAAGAACCCAACTAGAGGTTGGGGTCAAACCCAAAGGGAATATGGAAGATCTAGACTAATGCCAGTAAGTGAACTTGTTGGGTAGTTACTCCAAATTGGGGGTTCTAAAGAAAACAATAATTGAAATAACTGTTAAAATTTTGGTTGAAATCAAGAATGAAAGATAACTAGGGTTTGTGTTCCCCATGGGTTCATAACTGCTTCGGATATACATACGTGATCATCACCAATGCTTACTTGTAGAACTGATAAGTTAGGTTCATTCAAACGACTGGTTCGTCCCTATTGAATGACTATACTCAATCACTGGGTCAGGTCTCATGAGTGATTGCAAACTAACCGTTATCAATATATCCCAAATTTAACTATCCTGCGACCACAACTCAAGTTAATACAATGATCATCAAGATCAAGACTTTGTTTTCATTCTCTTTTCCTATTCTCTACCTCTCTAGGCTCAAGCAAGTAAGGAATTCGGGCAAGTTCTAATGTTGTACACTGTTAAGAAACATTTAAGAATGAAGAGAATATAATACAAGTGTTTTGCATTGGTTTTGAATCACTTTTATTCAACCCTAGCTTGTTAATCCACCGTGGTTCCCACAACAGTAGCTATGGAGGTTTTAGCCTCTCATAGTTACAAGATTGTGATTTGCATTCATAATTAAATACATAAATAAATACTTACAATTATGGATGAGAGAGAAACTTCTTTAAATAAATCAGCAAAATCCTCAAGAACAAAGTATGAATATCAAGAAAAGGTTGATCACAAGTCAATCAACTCAATTCTAAATTCTATCCCTCAATTCTCACATCTTCTAATGTTAATTAACGATTGTCTAATCAACTCTACTGAAAATAAAACGTAAAACGTATTTATACAGACATAAAAATCCTTTTCCTAGGCTAACAGGGTAAATTTCCATAACTGATGCCGCCTGTGTCACGACCAATCCTACAACCCATAGCAAGTATGTACGGGTCGTACCTGCTTCCCGTATGTCATTGGCTGGCTTAAATTTGGCTAAGTGTTGGCCCTTGGTATGACACGTACATGCGTTGTATGAGTCGTACTGTGCTTCTGTGGTCTGAGTTACAAACTTTTTCAAATTTTTTTGAAGTTCTTTACGAGTTCTACGGTACGACTCGTACCTTGATACCACGACTCGTACTGTCTATTTGTATCAGGAGTTAGCCTCATGTGAAAATATTTTGAATATTTCCACGACTTCTACACTACAGACTATACCATTAATGTACGACTCGTACTGAGAGTCGTAGGATGCACTCTTCATACTTAGCCATCTGAAACTTCTCACGATCTGCAGTACGGCTCGTAGCACCATCGTACGACTCGTATTGAGAGTTGTGACTCAAGCCTATTTTCTGCACTTTCAGGCTATCTTTTGTACATTTTTGCTCCAACACCTATTTGTCTTGTAACCAAAGAAAAAGTGCCTTATATCCATATAAACATACCTAAGTCCATACTATTTTCTTAGTTTTGAGCATCGAAAGTGTGGTAAACTCACAACACATCATCCCCTCAGACGATCCATGGTACGGGTCGTTAGAAGGAAGAACGGGTCGTTAGAAGTACCCGTTGTGAAAGGTTGTAGATCTGGACTGGGGAATAACGGGTCTAAAAATGACCCATTGGTGGTTGTAATGAGTTGTTCGATGGGAGTCATGGTGAGGCTGGTCTTGATCAGGGTGGAAGTGACGGGTCTTGGAATGACTCATTTTTGTTAACAATAGATTGTCATATGTGTCCGTTGGGAGGATTTCCAAGATAGTGACAATGGTGACAACGACTGGTAACCACGAGTCGTTGGAGGTTGGAACGAGTCGTTGGAGGTTGGAACGAGTTGTTGGAGGTTGGAACGACTCATCCTATCCAGTCGTTGAAGGATATCTGAGGCATGAATCAGGGGCGAGATAACGAGNGGAAAATCAGAGGGAACAAGTTGATGAGAGGGGGAAGAAGAAGGAATCAGGGGCGAGATAACGAGCGAAGTGACGGGTCGTGGGAGCTAAGGACGAACCGGTGTGTGGGTCATCAGATCGAGCAGTGGCTAAATTTTTGCAAATTCAATAAGGGTAGAACCATATATCCACTCCCCTAAGTCTACTACTACGTTGTTTTAAGCTCAGGATGGATTTTTTAAGAGGGTTTAACTCATTCAAACCCACCCTCGTTCATGCATGAAAACATAGAGCTTTCCAAGAGTATTCAAGCTTAATTATTCAAAGTTTTCCATCAATTCTTCCTTAGGCAATCAAGGGAGTTTTAGAATCTAATTTTCTCTGGTATGTAGGGTTATGAATGAGTAAATTTGATCACACCCATGACTAATCTCTCTCTAATTCATGAAATACTATTGATGATTCTATGGGTTTTTTATCCCAATTCTTATGAAATCCTTATGATCTATCTATGGATTAATCCCTCTCATGTATAAATCCATGTTTTATGAATCATGCGAAGATTTTACAGCTATTCCAATTACAAATTGACGAATTTAAATTCCTACAAAACTATGCCCAATTATGTATGTTTCATGATAAATCAAGTTATGATTCTACTTCGATTTTGATGTTCTTTAACCCATTATGATTTATGAATTATGATATGATTTCTCTTAAATGCTCATCATGAATTTATGAATATCAAGTATATACATGTTTCACTAGTATGCACAAACCTCATGATTTATGATTTATGATTATGGCCGATTCACAAGCCTTACTTTCATGGCTAGTTCACGTATTTCAAGCATGCTTATGATTATCATGATTTTAACTAGCCTATGAATCTCATGTATATTATCCTATGAGAACTATATATGTTTTGGGAGTAGTATTTAACACTGAGTAGACCCGGGGTTTGAGCATATCCTGAGTCTCAAAACTACGCGCCAACGTAGCCACGATGGGACCTCCATGTTACTGTCCCCTTTGCCTAAATGGGCCCTCTGTTGTGATATCACACCTCTTTCATGGTTCTACCCTTGGCAAGGTACGAACACCCTCCTGACTAGGTTTTTACAGGTCGGGCTCCATGTGTGCTCCTATGGGTATGTTAGTTATAAGAATATCCCATTGTTCCTCATGATTTATATATGATTACGATTATCTACTTTGGCTCAATTCATGTTTCATAAAGCTTTTCTCTTATGATTATGATTATGAATGATTTATGATATTTTGAAAACCTTGAGTCGTACATTTGCATTATGATATTTATGTTACGATCATTTAGTCCTACTCTAATGAACTTTTATGTATTTTAAATGTCCATTTTACTTACGTTGCATACTCGGTAAAATCCACGTACTGATCGCATACTCTGTGCTATATCATTTTATGATACAAGCTTCAATCTTTAGGCTCAGCCTCATTATTAGCCTTTTTTGGAGTTAGCATCGAGTCTCTATTGGTGAGTCCTCATCTGTCGAGGTACCCTCTTTCATTCAATTATGTTTATATAATTTCAGTTTCACATTTAGAGAGTTAGTTGGGGCTTATCCCATCAACTCATCAGACATAGAGGCTTTTCAGATAATAGATTGTATTCAGCTTCAGATTCGTGTTGTATATTCAAATTTTATGTTATGCTTAGAATTCCGCTATGTTTATCATGTTAAGTCTTCCATTTTTATTTTATTGAGTTAGATGTATGTTCATGTCATGGGTCGACTTGGAGTCTCTTGGGGTTCCTTGTCCTGTGTCTCGATCCGGGCGTATGTTTGGGTCATGACAAACTTGGTATCAGAGCATTAGGTTTTGAAGTATCCCAGGGTGTCTGAAAGCCACATTAAGTATAGTCTTTTTCATTGGTGTGAAGCACACCAGACTTATGACAAAGAGGCTGCGAGACGTTTAGGAAATGTTCCCTTCTTTCATGATCTATGTTGTGCGATGAAATGTATCTCTATACTTTTAACTCGTGCTATTCGTGATTGCAAAATCATGCCTCCCCGCAGAGTTAATGGCAGAAGAAATGGGAATGGAAATGGAGACGGGCATCAACAAGCCCCACCAGTCCATGAGCACCATGCACCAGAGCCGGTTGCACACATTGAGTTTAGGGCATCCATTAAAATGCTAGCACTTGCCTTGGCCACCCAGGTCAACCAGAATGCAATAGCACATGTCCCGCAGAATGGGAATGCAGCAATAGCAAGGGTTAGAGACTTTTGTGGAAGCACCCTCCTGATTTCCTGGATCAAAGGTGGACGAGGATCAATATGATTTAATTGAGAAGATTCTGATGATCACCCAGATTATGGGGGTGACTGGAGAGGAGTGTGCCGATTTGGCCTCATATCAGTTAAAGGGGTCGCACACATTTGGTTTAAATAGTGGAAGGAGAGTAGGGCAGTCAGAGCAAGCCCCCCATAGCAAACATCTGAACTCAAAGAACTAAAGGANCCGATTTGGCCTCATATCAGTTAAAGGGGTCGCACACATTTGGTTTAAATAGTGGAAGGAGAGTAGGGCAGTCAGAGCAAGCCCTATGACTTGGGACGAGTTCCACGCCGCTTTTGTTGATCGGTTCTTCCCTCGGGAGATGAGGGAGCTGAAATTCTCCGAGTTTGTGAATCTCAAGTAGGGAAAGATGATGGTTCAGGAGTATGCCTTGGATTTCACACATCTATCCAAGTATGCACTCTTAGTGGCAGATCGGAGAGCCCGTGTGAGTAGGTTCGTACATGGAATAGTAGACTCCTTTGTCAGGGATTGCTGAACCGCGATGCTTCTCCACAATATTGACTTTGCTAGAATTGACCTATACCCCCAAGCAGATGGAGGCGATACATATGAGTGAGCGGGACAGGGAGGCCAAGAGGGCCAAGACTGATTGCATAAGATTCTCATAGCTGAGGACTAGTTGGCATTGTCAGCAGTCCCAACAGAGGTCTTTAGCCACAACACCATCATCAGCTAGTGTTCCATCCTGACCCAGGCATGATCAGAGGGGTAGCGCATCAGGCTCGAGGAGCCAGGGAGTATTTCAGGAGATTGCACTTTCCCAGCCTGTGCGAACTGTTGCAAGAACCAACTAGGGAGGTGTTTAGTTGGGTCAGACGCTTGTTTCGGGTGTGGAAAACCTAGACACAGGCTAAGTGATTATCCTTCAGCCAGATTAGACGATGGTGGAGCCCGTACTCTAGCCTCTAGTTTAGCAGCTCCTCCAGCATGCCCCGCTTAGCGGGGGGCTTCTACTAGCACAGGTGGCGGACAGCGCCAAAATAGATTTTATGCTTTATCATCACGCCAGGAGAAGGAGGTCTCCCCCGACATAGTTACTAGTATTGTTACGAGTTTTCCACCTTGATTTATATGCATTGCTAGATCCAGGGGCTACCTTGTATTTTGTGACACCTTATGTGGCTAGTAGTTTTGGAGTCAGTCTCGAAATCTTGTCAGTATCCTTCTCAGGCTCTACTCTAGTGGGTGATTCAGCTGTAGCTACACAGGTGTATAGAAGTTGCCCAGTCACAGTCCTTCAGAAAGTCACCTCAGCAGATCTAGTAGAATTAGACATGACTGATTTTGATGTTATCCACGGTATGGATTGGTTATTTTCATGTTATGCCTCAGTTAATTGTAGAACCCGTGTAGTAGAATTTCGATTTTTGGGTGAGCCAGCCTTAGAATGGAAGGTAGTTCAGTTATGCCTATAGGTCATTTTATTTCATACCTTAAGGTATGAAAGATGATCTCCAAGGATTGCATGTACCATTTAGTTAGGGTTAAGGATGCTACATTTGAGAACCCGACTATCCAGTTCATCTCGGTAGTATATGAGTACCTAGATGTCTTCCCAGATGATCTCTCGGGAATCCCTCCCGAGCGGGAGATTGATTTTTGTATTGACCTTCTTCCCGATTCGCAGTCTATATCTATTCCTCCTTACATAATGGCTCCAGCTGAGTTAAAGGAATTGAAGGAGCAGTTGAAAGACCTTTTAGATAAGGGGTTCATCAGACCGAGAAAATCCCCATGGGGTGCACCAATTCTCTTTGTTCGCAAGAAAGACAGTTCTCTTCGTATGTGTATTGATTATCGGTAATTGAACAAGGTCACCATCAATAACAGGTATCCTCTTTCTAGGATTGATGATTTTTTTGACCAGCTTCAGGGTGCCAAATGCTTTTCGAAGATATATCTCAGGTCCGGATACCATCAGCTCAAGGTTCGGGAGAATGACATCCCGAAGATTGCCTTTAGGACACGGTATGGTCATTATGAGTTTGTAGTTATGTCTTTTGGACTGACGAATGCTCCTGTAGCTTTTATGGATTTGACGAACAGGGTGTTCAAGCCATACTGGAATATGTTTGTAATCGTGTTTATTGATGACATCCTGATATACTCTTGGAGCGAGGAGGAGCATGCCGCTCATTTGAGGGTGGTGCTACAGACTCTCAAGGATCGTCAACTATATGCTAAATTCATCAAGTGCAAATTTTGGTTGAGCTTAGTGGAATTTTTGGGCCACGTGGTGTCAAGTAAGGGCATAAAGGTGGACTCCCATAAAATAGAGGTGGTGAAGAATTGGCCTAGACTGGTGAATCCTTCAAACATCAGGAGTTTCATGGGTTTAGTTGGGTACTATTAGAGATTTGTTGAGGGTTTTTCATCCATTGCAGCGCCATTGACCAAATTGACTAAAAAAAGTCAAGTTTCAATGGTAGGATGCTTGTGAGCGAAGCTTCCAGGAGTTAAAGACTCGACTTACCCCAGCACTGGTGTTAACCTTATCGGAGGGTACTGATGGGTTTGTGGTGTATTGCGATGCTTCTTGAATAGGCCTTGGATTTGAATTGATGCAGCATGGTAAAGTGATAGCATACGCTTCAAGACGGCTGAAAGTTCATGAGAAGAATTACCCGACCCATAATCTTGAATTGGCGGCGATGGTATTTTCCTTGAAGATATGGAGACACTATTTGTATGGGGTCCATGTAGATGTTTTTATGGACCACAAGAGCCTATAATATGTGTTTACACAGAAAGATCTAAATCTACGCCAAAGGAGGTGGTTGAAGCTACTCAAGGATTATGACATGAATGTCCTTTACCATACGGGTATGGCCAATGTGGTGGAAAACACACTTAGTATATTTCTATGGAAAGTGTGTCCCATGTAGATGAGGAAAAGAAGGAGCTGGTGAGGGATGTGCATCGACTCGCAAGGTTGGGAGTTCATTTGGTTAACTCAACTGATGGTGGTTTTATAGTTTAGGACGGGTCAGAATCGTCCTTGGTGATTGATGTAAAAGCTAGACAACACGAGGACCCTATTTTGGTAAAGTTAAAGGAAGCTGTTTAGAATCATAAAGTAGAGGTCTTCTCCTAATGGGGAGATGCTGTGCTTCGATATCATGGTCGCTTGTGTGTCCCGGACGTTGATGATTTGAGAATTTGGATGTTGCATGAGGCTCACAGTTCCAAATATTTGATACATCCAGGTGCCACCAAGTTGTACCGTGACCTACGGGAAGTCTATTGGTGGAATGGAATGAAGAAGGACATTGCAGAATTTGTAGCTAAGTGTCCAAATAGTCACTACAAGCTCATTGTAGCATTTCACTCGCAAATGGATGGTCAATTGGAGTGGACAATTCAGACTCTCAAGGACATGTCGAGAGCATGTGCGTTTACTTCAAGGATAGTTGGGATGACCATTTGCCTCTTATTAAGTTTGCATACAATAACAACTATCATTCTAGCATTCAGATGGCTCCATTTGAGGCTCTTTAGGGACAGAGGTGTAGATCTCCTGTTGGTTGTTTTTTTTTGTGAAACTGTGATGATAGGACTAGATTCAGTCCATGAAGCCATGGAGAAAGTTCATCTCATATGGGACAAGTTGAAAATAGTTCAAAGTCGCCAAAAGTCCTATGCCGATGTAAGGAGGAGGGAACTTGAGTTCGAAGTTGATGATTGGGTGTTTCTAAAGGTGTCTCCCGTGACGGGTGTGATGAGGTTCGGAAGGAAAGGAAAACTAAGTCCCCGTTATGTTGGCCCCATTGTGAGGCGTGTTGGAAAGGTTGCCTATGAGTTAGAGTTACCCTCAAAATTAGCTTCAGTCCATCAAGTTTTCCATGAATCACTCTTAAAGAAATGTTTGGGTGATCCAGCTCTAGTTGTTCTGGTGGAGAGTATGGGTGTGAAAGATAGCCTTAGGTATGACAAGATTCCGGTGGAGATACTAGATCATTAGGTTTCGGAAGCTAAGGAACAAGGATGTAGCTTCAATCAAGGTTCATGGAGGAATCAGCATGTGGAGGGAGCTACGTGGGAGTCGAAGTAGATATGATGGCTAAATACCCACATCTATTCCCTACCGGCTCAGTTTCAGCGTGAGGTATCAGTTTTTGCCTTAATACTCTATTTAGTTTCATGTTTAGTTGATGTGCCTCGGTTTCTTTCATGTCAAAGTATGCATGTATGATTCATGAATTAAGTTCAGTCTTGTAGTCCAATTCAGAGTCAATCACTCCGTCAGTTTTCAACATGTATGTTCAGTGTTTGAGTATGATTATCACTTTTCTCTGCTTTTTGGTATGTTTTCCCACATTCGAGGATGAATGTTCCCAAGGGGGAGATACTGTACTACCCCGAAAGTGCCTAAGACTAGACCCGGGAGGCGGAACAGAAAATCAGCAGGAAAATCTGAAATTTTCCCTCAGACGATCTGTGGTACGGGTCATTAGAAGGAAGAATGTGCCGTTAGAAGTGCCCGTGGTGAAAGGTTGCAGATCTGGACAGGGAATAACGGGTCCCAGAATGAACCGTTGATGGTTGTAACGAGTCATTGGATGGGAGTCGTGGTGAGGCTAATCTTGATTAGGAAGGAAGTGATTGGTCTTGGAACAACTCGTTGTTGTTAATAATGGGTCGTCGTACGTGTCCGTTGGGATGCTTTCCCGAATAGTGACAGTGGTGACGACGACTGGTAACAATGAGTTGTTGGAGGTTGGAACGACTCGTCCTGTCCGGTCGTTGAAGGAGATCTGAGGCATGAATTAGGGACGAGAAAACGAGCAAAGTAACGAGTTGTGGGAGCTAATGGCGACTCATTATATGGGTCGTCGAATCGAGCAGTGGCTAAATTTCTGCGAATTTAGTAAGGGCAAAACTATAATCTCCACGCCCCTAAGTCCCTTTTATGCCATTTTAAGCTCCGAATGGGGTGTTTTAAGAGGGTTTAATTCATTCAAACCCACCCTCCTTCATGCATGCAAACATAGAGCTTTCCAAGAGTGATCAAGCTTAATTCTTCCAAGTTTTCCATCAATTCTTCCTTGGGCAATCAAGAGAGTTGTAGAATCTAATTCTCTCAAGTATGTATGGTTATGAATGGGCGAATTTGATCACACCTATTCCCAATCTCTCTCTAATTCATGAAATACTATTAATGATTCTATGGGGGGTTTTATCCCAATTCTTATGAAATCCTTATGATCTATCTATGGCTTAATCCCTCTCATGTATAAATCCATGTTTTATGAATCATGAGCAGATTTTTACAAGTATTTCAATTACAAATTTATGGATTTAAATTCCTACAAAACTATGTCCAATTATGTATGTTTCATGATAAATTAAGTTAT
The DNA here is from genome assembly GCA_018107945.1 of Datura stramonium. NCBI lineage: Eukaryota > Viridiplantae > Streptophyta > Magnoliopsida > Solanales > Solanaceae > Datura > Datura stramonium. The sequence goes on from JACEIK010005282.1 coordinate 72,542, forward strand.
AATTCTACTTTGATTTTGATGTTCTTTAACCCATTATGATTTATGACTTATGATATGATTTCTCTCAAATGATCATCATGAATTTATGAATATCAGGTATATACATGTTTTACAAGTATGCATGAACCTAATGATTTATGATTTATGATTATGGCCGACTCACGCGCCTTACTTTCATGGCTAGTTCACGTATTTTAAGCATGCTTATAATTATCATGATTTTAACTAGCCTATGAATCTCATGTATATTATCCTATGAGCACTGTATATGTTATGGGAGAAATATTTAACACCGATTAAACCCGGGGTCTAAGCATACCCCGAGTCTCAGAACTACGCACCAACATAGACACGATGGGACCTCCATGTTACTATCCCCTTTGCTCAAATGGCCTGTGTTACGATCGGGGTCTACATTTGGGTCATGACAGGAGTGTGCCAATTTGGCCTCATATCAGTTAAAAGGGGTCGCAAACATTTGGTTCAAACAGTGGAAGGAGAGTAGGGCAGTCGGAGTAGGCCGTATCAGTTTGGACAAGTTTCATGTCACTTTTCTTGATAGATTATTCCCTCGGGAGATGAGGGAGTCGAAAGCGACCGAGTTTGTGAATCAGAAGTAGGGAAAGATGACGGTTCAGGAGTATGCCGTGAAGTTCACACGTCTATCCAGGTATGCATCCGAGGTAGTGGCCGATCAGAGAGTTCGTGTGAGCAGGTTCGTACACGGGATAACAGACACCTTAGTCAGGGATTGCCAGACCGTGTTGCTTCTCAAGGATATTGACTTTCTGAGGATTGTACTATACGCCTAGCATATGGAGGTGGTATAGATGAGTGAGGGGGAGAGGGAGGCTAAGAGGGCCAGGACTGATAGCATCGGATTCTCCCAGCCGAGGACTAGTGGGCATCGTTAAAAGTCCCACCAGAGGTCTTTAGCCCTAGCTCCATCATCAGCTAGTGTTCCGTCCCGACCCAAGCGTGATCAAAGGGGTAGAGCATCAGGCTCGAGGAGCCAGGGGAGCATTTCAAGAGATCACACTTTCCTAGCCTATGTGAACTATGGCAAGAACCACCCGGGGAGGTGTTTAGTTGGGTCAGATGCTTGTTTCGAGTGTGGCAAACCTGGAAACAGGCTTAAAGATTGTCCTTCAGCCAGATTAGGCGATGGTGGAGCCCGTACTCTAGCCTCTAGTTTAGCAGCTCCACCAGCATGCCCCGCTCAGCGGGGGGCTTCTACTAGCACATGTGGCGGACAACGCCATAATAGATTTTATGCCCTATCATCCCGCCAGGAGCAGGAGGTCTCCGCGGACATAGTCACTAGTATGTTATGAGTTTTTCACCTTGATGTATATGCATTGTTAGATCCAGGGGATACCTTGTCTTTTATGACACCTTTTGTGTCTAGTAGTTTCGGAGCCAGTGCCAAAATCTTGTCAGAACCCTTCTTAGTCTCTACTCCAATGGGTGATTTAGTTGTAGCTAGACAGAAGTTGCCCGATCACAGTCCTTTAGAAAGTCACCTTAGCAGATCTAGTAGAGTTAGTCATGACCTATTTTGATTTTATCCTCGGAATGGTTGGCTATTTGCATGTTATGCCTCAGCTAATTGTAGAACCCGTGCGGTAGAATTTCGATTTTCGGGTGAGCCATCCTTAGACTGAAAGGGTAGTTCATCTATGCCTATAGGTCATTTAATTTCATACCTTAAGGTCAGGAAGATGATCTCCAAGGGTTGCGTGTACCATTTAGTTAGGGTTAAGGATGCTACGTCTGAGATCCCGACTATCCAGTCCATCTTAGTAGTATGTGAGTACCCAAAAGTCTACCCAGATGATCTACTGGGAATCCCTCCCGAGCGGGAGATTGATTTTGGTATTGACCTTCTTCTCGATACGCAGCTTATTTCTATTCCTCCTTATCTAATGGCTCCAGTCGAGTTAAAGGAATTGAAGGAGCAATGGAAAGACCTTTTAGATAAGGGGTTCATTAGACCGAGAAAATTACCATGGGGTTCACCAGTTCTCTTTGTACTAAAGAAAGATGGTTCTCTCCGTATGTGTATTGATTATCGGCAATTGAACAAGGTCACCATCAAGAACATGTATCCTCTTCCTAGGATTGATGATTTATTTGACCAGTTTCAGGGTGCCAAATGCTTTTTGAAGATAGATCTCAGGTCAGGATACCATTAGCTCAGAGTTTGGGAGAGTGACATCCCCAAGACAGCCTTTAGGATACGATATGGTCATTTTTTCAGTTTTTTCAAATGAAGTAGGATTTGAACCTATGACATCGAGTTTTGGGAGTTTGTATTTATTTCTATTGAACTAATGAATGCTCTTGCAGCTTTTATGGATTTGATGAATAGGGTGTTCAAGACATGGATATGTTCGTAATCGTGTTTATTGATGACATCCTTATATACTCTCGGAACAAGGAGGAGCATATCGCTCATTTGAGGGTGGTGCTACAGACTCTCAAGGATCGTCAACTATATGCTAAATTCAGCAAGTGCAAAGTTTGGCTGAGCTCAGTGGCACTTTTGGGCCATATGGTGTCAAGTGAGGGCATAAAGGTGGACTCCCAGAAAATAGAGGCAGTGAAGAATTGGCCTAGACCGGTGAATTCTTTAGACATCAGGAGTTTCTTGGGTTTAGTTGGGTACTATAGGAGATTTGTTGAGTGTTTTTAATCCATTGCAGCTCCATTGACCAAATTGACTCAAAAGAAAGTGAAGTTCCAATGGTCGGATGCTTATGAGCGGAGCTTCCAGGAGTTAAAGACTCGACTTACCTCAACACCGGTGTTAACCCTACCGAAGGGCACCGATGGGTTTGTGGTGTATTGTGATGCTTCTAGAATCGGCCTTGGTTTTTTTGATACAACATGGTAAAGTGATAGCATACGCTTCCAGACAGCTGAAAATTCATGAGAAGAATTACCCGACCCATGATCTTGAATTGGCGGCGGCGGTATCTTCCTTGAAGATATGGAGACACTATTTGTACAAGTTCCATGTAGATGTATTTACGGACCACAAGAGCCTACAATATGTGTTTACACAGAAGGATCTAACTCTACGCAAAATGGGGTGGTTGGAGCTACTCAAGGATTATGAAATGAGTGTCCTTTACCATACGAGTAAGGCCAATGTGGTGGCAGACACATTCAGTGGACTCTCTGTGGAGAATGTGTCCCATGTAGATAAGGGAAAGAAGGAGCTGGTGAAGGATGTGCATCGACATGCAAGGTTGGGAGTTCGTTTGGTTTACTCAACTGATGGTGCTGTTATAGTTTAGAACGGGTCAGAATCATCCTTGGTGATTGATGTAAAAGCTAGACAAGACGAGGACCCTATTTTGGTAAAGTTAAAGGAAGCCGTTCAGAATTAGAAAGTAGAGGTCTTCTCCAAAGGGGGAGATGTTGTGCTTCGATATCAGGGTCACTTGTGTGTCCGGATGTTGATGATTTGAGAAGTCAGATGTTGCATTAGGCTTACGGTTCCAAATATTCGATACATCTAGGTGGCACCCAGATGTATCGTGACCTACAGGAAATCTATTGGTGGAATGGAATGAAGAAGGATGTTGTAGAATTTGTAGTTAAGTGGCCAAATTGTCAACAGGTGAAGGTTGAGCACCAGAGATCGGGAGGTGTGCTTCAGGACATTAGCATCCCTACTTAGAAGTGGGAAGAAATCAATATGGACTTCATCACAGGGTTGCCTCGCACTCATCAACAGTATGACTCCATTTGGGTGGTTGTGGAGATGTTGACCAAAGCCGCTCAGTTTCTACCAGTCAAAACCAACGACTCAGCAGAGGATTATGCCAAATTATACATCCGAGAGCTATTTCGGTTGCATGGAGTGCCCTTGTCCATCATATCAGATAGGGGTACCCAATTTACCTCTCACTTTTGGAGGTCGTTTCAAAAGGGACTTGGTAATCAGGTCAAGCTTAGTACAACATTTCACCCGCAAATGGATGGTCAAGCAGAGCAGACAATTCAGACTCTCGAGGACATGTTGAGAGCATGTGATATTGACTTCAAGGGTAGTTGGAATGACCATTTGCCTTTTATTGAGTTTGCATACAATAACAACTATCATCCAGCATTCAGATGGCTCCCTATGGGAGGAGGTGTAGATCACCTATTGGTTGGTTTGAAGTCAGTGAAGCTGCAATGGTAGGACCAGATTCAGTCCATGAGGCCATGGAGAAAGTTCATCTCATACGGGACTGGTTGAAAATAGTTCAAAGTCGCCAGTACTATGCCGATATGAGGAGGAGGGAACTTGAGTTTGAAGTTGGTGATTGGGTGTTTCTAAAGGTGTCTCCCATGAAGTGAGTGATGAGGTTCGAAAGGAAAGGAAATCTCAGTCCCTGTTATGTTGTCCCCTATCGTATTGTGAGGCGTGTTGGCAAGGTGGCCTATGAGTTAGAATTACCCTCAGAATTAGCTTCAGGCTATCCAGTTTTCCATGTATCACTTTTAAAGAAATGTTTGGGTGATCCAACTCTAGTTGTTCTGGTGTAGAGTGTGGTTGTGAAAGACAACCTTAGCTATGAGAAGATTTCAGTGGAGATATTGGATTGTCAGGTTCTAAAGCTAAGGAACAAGGAAGTAGCTTCAGTCATGATTTTATGGAGGAATCAACATGTTGAGGAAGCTGTGTGGGAAGTCGAAGCAGATATGATGGCTAAATACCCACATATATTCCGTTCCGGCTCAGTTTCAACTTGAGGTATCAGTTTTTGCCTTAACACTCTATTCAGTGTCATATTAAGTTCATGTGCCCCAGTTTCTTTCATGTAAAAGTATGCATGTATGATTCATGAATTCAGTTTAGTCTTGTCGTACAATTCGGAGTCAGTCGCTTCTTCAGTTTTCATCATGTATGTTCAGTGTTTGAGTATGATTATCGCATTTCTCTGCTTTTTTGTATGTTTTCCCATATTCGAGGAGGAATGTTTTCAAGGGGGAGATATTGTAATATACCGGGAGTGCTTAAGACTAGACTCGAGAGGTGGAAAGGATAATCTGAAATTTCCCCTTAGACGATCCGTGGTACAGGTCGTTAGAAGGAAGAAAGGGCCATTAGAAGTGCCCGTGGTGAAGGTTTGCAGATCTGGATTGAGGAATAATGGGTCTCAGAATGTAATACTCCGAAGTGCCTAGGAGTAGACCCGGAAAGCAAAAATGCGAAACTGCTGAAATTTGGGGAAAAAGTTGCAGGAGGAGAGGAACGAAGACTCGTGGAATGTAACCACGAGCCATTGTAGGCAATCGTGGTAAGAGGCTAGGCCAGGTGACAAGTGTAGACAACGGGCGTCACAAAGACCGGTTTTGAGGAAGGATGTCCCGTTGTTTGGAGTCATGATAAGGCAGTGGACATTTATAGTGGAGACGACGGATGGAAACCACAACCCATTGTAGGATACAAGAAGTCGTGGTGAGGCTCGTTGTGAAGGAGTTCAGATTTTCAGAAGAAGGAAGCCATGACTGGTTCAACGATCCGTTGGACCCTAGAACGAATCGTCCCGTACGTCTGTGGTTTGAATCTAAGATATGATTGGGGCAGTGCTTAGCACGGGTAGATACCATGGGTCGTGGTATCTTCCAATGGCCCATTGGTTCACCCGTTGTTTGGTCCAGTGACCAGTTTTTAGCGAATTCAGTAAGGGAATTTCTGTCATTTTCTAGTCCTAAGGCCGTATACTACGTCGTTTAAGGTTCGTTTTGAGGGGTTTTGAGAGGGGAAAAGACAACTCTAAGTTATTCTTCCCATGCATGCAAGTTTGAAGGATTGAAGAGGTGATTCAAGGCCAAATTTCAAGGTTTTCATTGGGATCTTACGTTAGGAAATTAGAGGGTGTTAGAATCCACTAATCCCAGGTATGTAAGGTTATGAATGTGTGTCTCCTTCCACACCCATGCCCAATTCCTATTAAACTATGAGAAATCACCTATGATTAAGTATGGGATTTTACCCAATTGCATGACTCTTCAATCTATATACATGGGTATTATTAGATTGTATTTATATTGATGGATTATGAAGTGTGGGCAGATTCTAACTTGTTTTCAATACAAAAATTGTTTTTCCAAAAATCTTGAATCTAAAATGCCCATGGATGAGAAGTTCATAAAAGTAGTGAATGATGATGAATGCATGATGATGTTGGGATTTGATGATGAAAAGTATGTTTCTAAAGCTACCCATGATTATGATGTTGTTTTCAAAATGAAATGAGTAGATCTTAGTATGATAAAGTTTTGGCAATGCCCACATGTTGATTTAAAGTGATGATTTTCTCGACATAAGCTTACCACATTATTTGAAGTGAAGTTTCCCGAGTTTTCATAAATTCTAGCTTGTGGTATGTTGAGTTGAGTATTTTTACATGTAGCTTACCACATGATTTGGAGTAGATGCTCCCCACCTATGATTTACCTTGTGATATATTTTGAAATAAAGCCTCCCATATGCATGAATTCATAATTGAGATGTATGTCATTATGAGCTTTGTCAATAGGCAATGTTGAGCTTCATTTCATACGATGTTGGGCTATGCATGATTTCATCTTGAGCTCCGTCAATAGAAGATGTTGATCTTCGTTATATACAATGTAGAGCCTTGCATGTTTTTGGGAGAAGAGTCTAGCACCGAGTGGGTGAAGGGTAGATTACCCTATGCCCCAAAACTACACACCAGCGTAGGTTGATACTATTATATTACTGGGACCTCCCTTGTGAGATATCCCCGGCCCGATTGGACCTTCATCTTGATATCGATATCGTGGTATCGTCCATCGCCTTGGAAAGGTTATGGACGGCTCTACCCACTTGAGTGTGATAGTTGGGACCACGTAAGCTCTATCGCGGTTTGTCGATTAAGTGATGAGTCTCCCATTGTCTATGTCATTCCGATTTCCATATTCATCACTCATGATGATTATCTTATGCATTCTTGTTTTAATATCAAGGTTTGTGTAACACCCCAAAAGTCTCTAATACTAGATCCAAAACTAGTGAGTTGAGATATTTCAATACCCCAGACTTTTAGGCTAAGTTTGAAACCGTTCTAGATGTATGGATAGGTTCGAGCCCAATGAATTCTATGGATACTAGGTGTTAATATAAATTCCTAAGTGTTAGAAGTGTAATGGATTCAAATTAAGGTCATAAGGAACTTCTAGCACAAAGATGAGTTGAGAAACTTTTTACCGATTGAGTTTTCATACAAGTTCTACCAAGGGTCAAATTATAACGACAATAGATCCTAATTTACAAAGTGTTTTTGGGTGATTCAATATTTAAAATAGAAGCCCATTGAGTATTCTTTCCAATGCATCTGACCATGTATCAATCGGAGTTCGGAGTAAAAAGTAATGAGCAATTTGGTGAAATTGCATCAGCCTCACAAAACGATTAGTTAGATGACTCGTTAAGTCACCTAACGACTCGTTAAGTGACCCGTTAGGTGGCCAAAATAGCTGGAAAACTTCCTTTTCACAGGGGACTTCATGAATGGTCAAGTGACTCGTTAAGTCACTCATTAAGTGACTCGTTAAGTGGAGAAATTTGGCGAAAATTACAGTAGACTTCACGAATTGGACACACGACTCGTTTAGTACCTCACGACTCGTGATGTCCCTCGTGAGGACTGGCAGGCTCCTTTTTCCTGCGTAATTTTAGGGGTTTATTCATAAAATTCTATGTTCCTAACGTCTAAACTACGTCGTTTTGAGTATTATTTGAGGCGTTTTTAAGGGTTTCTTCTAGTCTAATATCTCATTCTCTCAAGATACTCTCTCAAACCCTTCTTCCTCCTCTCTCCCAAGGTTCAAGGATTCTTCAAGGGATTATTCAAAGACTATATGGTCAAGTTCAAGTGGGAGATTTTTCAAAGAAGGTATGCGGGTATTTAAACAAGGATATTCTTCCATCCTTATGTCCCAACATATTTTTATTAAAAACCCAATTTCAACAAATCTAGAAAAGCATGATCGAGGGTTTTGTGTTATAAGTAAATTTATTTTACATTCTTCATAAATGTTAATTTCTACTGCGGTTATGTAATTATTTGGGATATAATTAATAGGTTGTCTTGAATTGTGGAATATAAGTTTGGAATGCAAGAGTGTAGCATGTTCTTCAAAAATTGGCTTGAATAGTGAAGGGGACTTATTGATTATCCCCTTAATTTTTCATAGTAGTTCATATCTATGTTAAATCATGTGAATCTCATATGATCATCCCTACTAACCCCATTATGACATTGATGAATATGTTTAGATGAGTTTGGAGTTATGGGCTTGAGCAATTGAAAGATTTTTTTTTATTATTGCTATGTTTACGATTAAATTGATTGGGTATGAGGAGAATATGTGAAAATGGCTAATTATTGCATATTTCTCATGAATTGGAGTAAATCATGAAATGGGCTTTTGAAATGAAAATGAATACTATTTCCATGTTTCATTGTAAATAATGAGATATGAGTTAAATGTACAAGTTGTTCGTAAATCTAAATAAATTAAGCCATGCATCTTTGATGAAGTATGTGTTGAATCTATTAATCATGCATGACCTTATGCAACATGTTGAATGACATGAATTCGAAATTTGGAATTTTATGACAGTATAATGCACAATGTGAATCTATAGAATGCTCATTAGCGTAAGATTCTTGATATAATTATTGATTTGACTCCATGATGAGGTGAATTATGGTGATAATGCATGAGAATGATATTTCAACTGTTGGGCTTGTTGTTATTAGAAAGTAGCCCCAACCCTGTCGAAAAGAATGTTGTATGATGAAAATCAATTAATGTCCTTGTCTCAGATTAGTTTTTGCAATTTAGATTAGCGATAGTCAGTTGGGATTCTCGTTATCAAGAATGTTTACCTAGTCAGTCGGGACTCACATCCCTAGATACTAGCCGTGCATGTTTCTCTTCAGTCTGTCAGGACTAACATCCCTAGCCAGTCAGCGACCCTCTATATCAGTGAATTTTCTCCTTTGACAGTCAGGGATTCTCCCTAGGAATAATGTTTCCCTTTGATAGTCAGGGACGCTACCTTTGACAGTTAGGGACTTTCCCTTGGACGGTTAGGGACCCTCTTGATATCAGTCATGGCGTCCTACCTCTGTATTATTTCTGATTATTACTTTTGCTCATTAGTTGATCTTATAATAATGCATGTTCTTATAATGTGGTTATGATGATATGAATATGTGAATCTCATATAAGGTTGTCGTATCTCATTTCAGTTATATTACTATTATTGTGATTTTATATTAATTCCTTCTTGTATATATTTATGAGTTAGTTGATTATGTTTCCTGCATACTCAGTACATTCCAAGTACTGACCGCATGACTCTTATGCTATATCATTTCATGATATGGATCCAGGACTCCAGGTTCAGCCGCGTGGTTAGATACGCTTTGTCTCTCTCTCCCAGCTATTAGTGGTGAGTTATAATCTTCCGAGGGCGTGGTTTATGTTCTTATTTTCTCATATTTTAATTTTCAGACTTTAAAAGTTAGTTGGGGGCTTGTCCCAACAACTCGTCAGTTCAGTAGTAGGCTTTCAGACTTGTTTAGAAAAGTACAACATTTTAACTAAGTGTTTTTAAATTGTTCTTATGGTTTATATTTGATTCTTGTTATTAGTTTCCGATTATAATGTGGTTAGTCATTTTTGATGTTAAGTGTATGCGATGATTATGCCATGGGTCGACTTGGAGCCTTTCGGGGTTCCTTGTCCTGTGTTACGGCTAGGGTGTGAACCCGGGTCGTGACAAACTTGGTACCAGAGCAAAGGTTTAGAGTGTTCTAGGTTGTCTGAAATCCGCGTTACGTAAAGTCTTCTTTATGGGTGTTAAGCGCGCCACACTTATGACGAAGAGGCTACGAGATGTTTTAGGAATGTTCCCTTTTCTTAATGATTATTATCGTGCGTAGAGTATGAAGCTCTAAATAGTTCTTTCCCCTGACTCATGCTTTACACGCTCGCAGATAATGCCTCCCAGACGAGCGAATGGAAGAAGATGTGGTAACGGCCTCCACCAGGTACCACCAGCCCAGGCAGACCCAATGGATGATCATGTTACTCATGCTGTGTTCCGAGCAGCCTTTCACATGTTGGCGCAGGCCCTGACTGCTCATATTAACCAACAGGCGGTGGCCCGTGCTCCTCAAAATGGGAATTAAGTGGCGGCAAGCATAACGAATTTTCTTCGGATTGAACCCACCTAAATTCTTAGGATCAAAAGTGGATGAGGACCCGTATGAGTTCTTGAAAGAGATTTAGAAGAATACTCACATCATGGGAGTGACAGGAAATGAGAGCACAGACTTAGCCTCCTACCAGTTAAAGGAAGTTTCTTATATCTGGTATTGTCAGTGGAGAGACAGTCGAGGAGTTGGAGCGGGTCCCATAGGTTGTGATGAATTTATGATAGCATTCTTGAACAGGTTTTTCCCTCGGGAGTTGAGGGAGGCAAAGGTGGAAGAGTTCATTAATTTTAAACTAAATGACATGACTATCCAGGAGTATGCGTTGGAGTTCACTCGACTATCTAAGTATGCGCCGGAAATGGTAGGTGACCAGTGGGCCCGAGTGAGCAGGTTTGTAAATGGAGTGTCAGACTCCTTGGTCAAAGAATGCAGGACTGCCATGTTGCACCGGGACATAGACTTCCCATGCTTGGTGATATCTTCTCAAAAAATAGAAGCAGAACAAGTGAAAGAAAAAGAGAGAGAGGCCAAGAGGGCAAGGACTGGAGACCTAGAGTTCTCTCATCAGAGGTCGAGTGTCGGATATCGTTCTCGTTACCAACATAAATCAACATCCCCAACACCTTCGACAACCAGTGCTCCGAATCAGCCAAGAGGGAGGGAGATTACATACCCATTGTGTATGAGTTGTGGAAAGCACCACTTGGGAGTATGCATGGCCGGCTTAGATGTTTGTTTTTGGTGCGGCAAGGCGGGGCCATATGCACCGAGATTGCGCAGTGGCTAAGCGAGGAGAGAGTAGATTCTAGACCACTTCTTCAGCAGCTCCGATATCCCGCCCATTTCAGTAGGGTGCATCATCTAATCTGGGTGGCGGGCATCGTTAAAACCGCTCCTATGCCGTAGCAGCCCATCAGGATAAGGGCAAGGCGCCGGTAGTGGCCACAGGTATGTTGTGAATCTTTTGTTATCCCTTATATGTTGCAAACCTCAGTACTGAATAAGAAGCTCTATTTTGGTTGAGAAAAGAGATTGTCGATGTGTAATGTGAGTAGCTGTTAGTGTTAGGCTTGCGGTGAAGGTTAGAAGTGAAAGAGGAGTTATGAATTAGTAATCTAACCTGACCCGAAGAAAGATTCAGGAGCCTTAGAATGATGACTTTAAGCTAAGGGGGAGATAATGAGTGTGTGAAGCAAGTTAGACCTTGAGAATGCTCATAAAGAAGTTTCATCCTTAGCAGTTGTAGTATATCGATCTCTTCAAGGTTCAGATAATTTCCCTTGTGTTTCAGTTGAAGTAAAAAATGGTGTCTATTCCTATGTATAGATCCCCGAGGTTTAGAGGTAACCGCTTAAGACAACGATGTCAGTCTTGCTCTATGAGTCTGTTATGCTTATTTTCGTGTTAGGAATCAGTTATTTGTGTTAATGCATGTTTTCTAGTGTAGTCACCTCAAACTCAGTCTTTAGAAGTTGTTTGTTAACTCAGTAGAATTAGATTATCTCATGTATGTGCTCAGTTTTAGATGTGGGTAATAACTCGTGCTCATGAAATCCTTACCCTCAGTTAGATTAGATATTGTGAATCCCAGCTTAATATTAAGAAGTGATTTGAGAATGAAGAATCAGTCTGTATCAGTTCAGTGCTAGTTAAAGGGGAAGAATCCTTCTCAGTATTCTACCTTGTTCACTGTCAGTTCCATTTCTTTCAGTCCCTATCATTTCTTTGCAAGCATGTATGATTCAGATATTTAGTTCATCTATGCAAGATCAGCCTGGAGTCAGATACTCCATCAATTTCAGTTGTAAATGTTCAGTATTTTTGATATCAGTTCTTTCCCAAATTCTTGAGCATATCCTACATTCGAGGACGAATGTTCCCAAGGGGGATATATTGTAACACCCCAAAAGTCTCTAAGATTAGATCAAAAACTAGTGAGTTGAGATATTTCAATGTCGCGAACTTTTGGGCTAAGTTTGGAACCGTTCTAGATGTATGGATAGGTCCGATCCCAATGAATTCTATGGTACTAGGTGTTAATATAAATTACCAAGTGTTCGAAGGGAAATGGATGCAAATTAAGGTCATAAGGAACTTCTAGCTCAAAGTTGAGTTGAGAACCTTTTTACTGATTGAGTTTTTGTACAAGTTCTAGCAAGGGTAAACTTATAGCGACTATAGATCAAATTTTACAAAGTGTTTTTGGGTTATTCAATATATCAAGTTGAATCCCTTTGAGTCTTCTTTCTAACACAACCGACCTTGCATCAATCGGAGTTCGGACAAAAACGTTATAAGAAATTTGGTGAAACTGCATCAGCCTCACAAAACTATTCGTTACATGACTCGTTAAGTCAACTAACGACTCGTTAAGTGACATGTTAGGAGGAAAAAATTGCCAGAAAACATCATTTTCACGGGGGACTTCATGACTGGTCAAGTTACTCGTTAAGTCGCCTCACGAATCATTAAGTCACTCATTAAGTGACTCGTTAAGTGGCAAAATTTGGCAAAAATTCCAGCAGACTTCACGGATTAGACTCACGACTCGTCCAGTACCTCACGACTCATGATTTCCCTCGTGCGGACTAGAAGGGTACCTTTTCCTGTGAAGTTTTAGGGGTCTTTTCTTAAAAATCTATGTTCCTAACTTCTAAACTACATCATTTTGAGTGTTATTTGAGGCGTTTTTAAGGGTTTCTTCTAGTCTGATCTCTCATTCTCTCAAGATACTCTCTCAAACCCTTTTTCCTCCTCTGTCCCAAGGTTCAAGGATTCTTCAAGGGATTATTCAAAGACTATAAGGTCAAGTTCAAATGGGAGATTTTTCAAATCAGGTGATCGTGGGCAAAATAGCATGTCCAAGTGATACTTTATAACTTAGTTTTGCCTTGTTTATCTATTAATTTATATACATTCTCATGTGATTTTATGT